>SNQJ01S0292967.1:0-10678 GCA_010110895.2 Picea sitchensis | reverse complement strand
CAATTAATCAATTATTTGCAACAATGTAGATCATTCACATATTAATTAATCAACAATGCAATGTTTTACAACATTTGACATTGCAATAAAGTAACAAACTTGTTTTGTCATATATGAATAACACACCCATGATAATTCAAAATGGGACAACGTAAAGGTCCACAATAATCAAATTGGAACCAATATGTAACTGTTACAGTTATTGGTTACATGGCATCATGCAATTGGGACATCATGGCCACTACATTAAGAAAAAATATCCCTAATTTTTATAGACTGATATCACAAAACTGCATACAACTTGTAGTAACATTCAATTCTATTAATTGTCATTCATCACTTTAACTATTGTCATTGCTTGAGTTGTGTGCATCCTATATTTCTTGATCAGTTGTAGGCAATATTGTACTTTGGTTGTCTCAACGGATGTTTTCTTGCTCAACTTCCCATTGGCATTCCAACTACTCTTGTTCTATCTACAAATATATAAATAAAGTGTAATAAGTAAATCTAATTTTATAAAATAGTAGAATATACATGATTACGTAAATAAAAAAATGTACCAGATCAATGATTGATTCATAAACCATACACATTGTTTCGAAGCCTTGCCTCATGTCGGTTATCACAAGATTTTCTACTAGCTCCTCTCCATACTTTGTTTCCTGCATGTTTAATATGCCATGACAAAGCATAGTGAATATAATTAATATAAATGTTTCTTCTTTTTCCCATTAATTATAAAACATGTAGAGTTAAACAACATAGCTACTTACAAATTATTCAATTAAACTTTGATACTTCAACATATAATCACAACCCTTAGTTACCCCAATGTTGATCAATTGTTTGGTTGTCTCTTCTTTGTATGTTGGCACCTATTAATAGACATCCATGGATCAGTGTAAATTAATTATTCAAATATAAATATCACAACAAATATGAAAACGTAAGTACTCACAAACTTTGCGATCAACCCTTTTTTCCTTGTCATCCTATATTATGTGTTGATTAGGTTCTATTTTGTTTTCTTTTATGCAACAAAACAATTGAAAACCAGTATTTAATATGATAAATAAATTCGATGTACATAAAATAATAAATGAATGATCACATAACTCATATGCACGTTGTTGTTGGGATGTGTCCTCATGCGATGCCATTATGTTCATTTCTTTTACCATATCCTTGTACACTCTTTGGGACATCCCTACCAGCATGTATTGGATTTACCCTCGTTTGTTTCTTGGAATTTTCATAATCTTCCTGAAAAATGAAAAAAGAACAAGATTTTTTTCTTAAATGGAAAAGAAAGTAAATGTAGAAAAACAAATTATTTTGGTAATTATTGGAACATATTATCACAAAACATGTTTAGTAATAATACCTTTTAAATGACTCTTTTTTGTTATTGTAAGTTTTTGCTATTGCAATCCTCACGGGTCTCATTAACCATGGCTCTGGAAATGCTTCTTGTAGTATATGTGTAACCTGATTCTTAGAGTCACTGGATTGATTTTTATATTGTAAGTGGAAATGACATCTATACGTTCTTTCCACTATATCCCTCAAAGCTCTGTAAAACATTTTCCCCCTCTCATTAACTTCAAGAACCACTCCAGATGAACTGATGACCAAGCTATCATCATCATTTACATCCTTAATAATTTTTGTCTTCTTATGATGAGATTCCATTTCCTCACTATCGTTTGTTTCATAACATTAAAAAAAAGTGAAGTCAAGTGTTTAAAACTTGTTATCGATTAATATTAAGAAATTCTTTTATGGTAAAAGTCAAAGAAAAACTTAATGTTGATTACCTTTCGATCCACCTATTTCCTCTCTTTGCAACATTTCCATAAATATTTTACTCTCTTTTTCACTCAAATTGCGAACAATCTTATTGAGTTTCTTCAAGTTTTTTTCTTTGCATGACATGCATTAACCAATACAAAACATTAATTTAAACTTACAAATATTTCAAATTATATATTAACTTTTTAATAAAGATTAAAGAACTTTCCTGCCTCTCTTCTTGAGATGAGCTACCATCACGATCATTGCAATACGATTTTTTCTTTGAACTTCTATCAACCATCTTGTATAAAAAAAACAAGAATCATCAGAAATAGAAATTATGAATTTTTTTATACAATCTATTATTTCAGTGCGCTTCATTAAACAGAACGCACCGGGGCATCAAGAATATACCCGCATCGGCATGTAATATTAGTCATTGCACATCGCTAACCCATACACATATAATACAAAATCAATACTATTTTTTAACCACTCGATGCTTTACACAGATATATGTGTCCCGATGCACCTGTATATACATTGAGCACTAGGGCTATTTTCCTGTACAATGCGTACTGGGGCGTTTTTCCTGTACAATGCACACCGCATACCATTGAAAATATTTTTTTAAAAATCGTTGGCAACGATAGAGTCAACAGGGTTTGGGATCTTATACAATGAGTGTTATCACTACAATGGATACCAAACCACTCATATGCAACTAAATAAACCATATAAAAATCTATTGCGCAAAAAAATAAACCCTAAAAAATCTATTGCTTATAAAAACAAACCCTATGAAAATTTGTTGCTTAGAAAAAGAGGGGAACAATAAAAAACAACAAGAAAGGTATGACTTCCAATATTGAAGGTAACTATGAAACCCTTATATTTTTTTTAACATGCATTGAAAATAGTTTAAATCAATTAGGGAAATATTGAAATGGTTAGTAAAATGAAATCACATACCTAAAATTTCTTATCTGTAGATTTCTATGTGCCCTACAGATCCCTTCCAATTTTGTCTCTTCAGAAATCTAGCCACTCCAAAGTCTTTCCTGGTAAATCTCTCTTTCACAAATATTCCCTCTAAATCCTGTCAAAAAAATGAACTAATGAATAGTGTTTTCATTTATAAACAAATATGTTTTGAAAAATGAAATTCCCTCTCTTTTTTCATTGTGTTTTTTCAATTAGTATGTAAAAACACCTACTAAACTATATATTTTAAAATTTAAGTTTGAAGTCAAATCGATGCACCTCACCGCATAGTGCGCCCTGGTGAGTAAATTGTAAAACATGCACCGATACCAATTTTATCGACATAAATAAAAATGCAAACCTATGCTATTAAAATTTATGGACGTTTTAGTTTTCAGAGGTTTTAACTGATGTAACAGTTCAATGCATTGCATAGCTTGTCGCACTGGTGTTACACACACACACACACACACACACACACACACACACACACACACACTGGTGCGTTATAAAATACATAAACATACCGATAAATTTTAGTATCAGATTTGTGCACGTATTGACGATGGTTTTGGCTAAAATGCAGGGAAAACAACGTTACAATACCAAATGGCCAATACTTCAGATTTCAGCTCATTCCATATTGTTGCAAATTTGTCAACTTCTCCCACATTGTTTGAAGTAAGTATAGATTTTATTTATAATTCATTTATATGATTGAATTTATTCCATTTATGCATGTGCATTTGAAAAATAGTTCATTGAATTTTGTAGGATCATAAATTGGGATCAAGTTCGGATGAGCAAGATATTCCACCAGTGAAAAATTGTTGCAAGCTCATATTAGGAGAAAGATACTGCAGAAATTTTTCGATGAAAATTTACAGTCACTTTACCCTGCCAATTGTAACATGCCATATTCTAGTAACCTGCAGCCTAGGTCAACGATATTACACCATGAATTGGAACTCTTTTGTGACACGCTAGTGTCATGTGGCTGTTCAAAATGTAAAGGGTTGAAGAAGAACCCTCAACTTGTCACATTGTCTCATTATATTAATGATTGAATACCCAAAGTTGATGGTCTAATACCTCTCATCGTGGTCAATAATCCAATAGGTGATATAGAAAAGACACGTAGGAACACTTCCATGTGCTCCTTTTTTGAAAAGTTGGAATTCATATGAACTACGTTTCCTCCTAAATTGGACAACCTCTCTCTTTCTATTGAGTCAATGGAGAGTTTATAGTGAACCAAAGTATGATATCATTACTACCCAAAACATCACTACTAGGAGATAAAAAAAGTTTTATGATCTTAGAGAGAAAATGTCCAAGTACACACCAAAGTCTTTTTGATTTTTGTAAGGTAGTGATGACTTCCCTCTTCCTATCCATATGAAAACAAAATACCAAACCAGTTACAACCGATCTTTGTATGGCACTTGGTCATCATCCATGCTCGTTGTCGATGTTGGAACCGAATTCTCTTTTTGTGATAATAGTTATATGATTGCCAAGTATAAAATAGATGTTGTAAATCTTGGGTTGTTTATCCTTTCACATGTATTTGTTCCTCCCAAAAAATCAATGACACTTATGCCATTTTGTGGTCCTCTTTATAGTCGATCTGATTACTTGAATATTTTCAAATACAAACATAAAATTCCCATGTATAATATGTGCATGAATGGTTATGCTTATGGAAACTTTAACATGAAAACCCTGTTATATATCGACGGTCATCTGTTAACTCATGGGAACATCGCAGGGTTCATAAATAGTTGCAGGGCCTCATTATTTAGTGTAAATTGTTCCTTTGAGGAACACTCCAATGAAAAATATTTATTTATGAAAAGGAAGGAATCTAGATTTTTTTGTGTGCATGAAATACATAGTTTGTCTCATGGTGATGAGTTGTTAATAAACAATAACTTTTGTAGACCACAAACGACTCATAAAAAATGCCTTGCATTGCATCTACCTTTAGATGTCCCTTTGGGACGTAAGAAAAATGTTGGAGTATTGTTTAACACTGAGAGGAGGAGTGAATCATTATTTCTTCTTTTTCAAAATATTTAACACCACTTAATAATTAATGTTATTAAACACAACAAATGATCAACAAAGAAGAAAAGTACACATAATTTTAGCATGAAAAACCATAAATGTTTTTATTTTTTATATATTGATATAAATTTTACTTTTCAATTACAAGATACAACTTGTAGGAGACAACAATCCCCTATTTTGAGAACCAACTCAAGGAGACATCAATCCCCTATTTTGAGCACCAACTCAAGTAGACAACAATCCCTTGTTTTGAGCACAAACTCAAGGAGATAGCAATCCCCTGTTTTTCAAGCACCAACTTGAGGAAGTTGCAACTCCCTGTTGTTCATGCTCTAACTTGTAGAGGAATTTAATCCTCCCTTCCTCCACCCTTCCACCCCCACTGCATTTTTAATCTTAAAACTTCAATTTCTTCCTTTGGACTCTTATTTTGTTTATATCTTCTTATTAAGTCATCGAGTCACCTTTGTTGTTTCTATCTTCACAAACTTTGTTCTACATTCTTTACTTCTTCTTTTGATGAATCTTCTTTTTTGAACACCAGATCTGATATTTTTCCAATATATTACTATCTCTATTGAATGATGTTTTATTGTCACACCTCAAATTATATGCTTATGAACTATTAATTTTTACCCATGTATCCGTTTTTTTCTCATAACTCTCTTCTTCTTCTTCTTCTTCTTTTTAACTGAAAAGGTAGGAAACTTATATTATGTCACAAAATATAGTACAAAAAAAGAGATAACATGGTGGTTTGCCTCAAAGGGAAACCATACCCGTAAATCATGTTCATGATATCCACAGTTTTCAAGGTTGTTGTTTTTACTAAAGTTCCAAAGATGAGACTTGAACATAGTTCTAGAGATAACATAAAAATAGGGTCATTAACAGACTAACCGAAAATAAGACATAAAAGACTAAAACACATCGAGATAGAAAAACCCTATTAAGTGTTTGACACATGCTTCATCTCTCTCTTGGATGTCTCGAAGAGGCTCCCTGCTTATTGCTTAGATTTCCTATTGTCTTCCTTCCGGCGAGGAGCAGACTCCGTCGAGATCGCTATTCTTCTTCATCGACCAGAATTGGACATTGAAGATATCCTGGAGGAGACTCAGTTTTCATTCCTTTCTCTTATTGTGTTGATTGCTGCTCTAACTGGTTGACCTTGAATTTGATGCCATGTTGGGATCTGTTGAAATTTTGAACTTTCCCTCTAGAATGTGAATAGCTTGGAGGATTTATGAATTCTCCTGATGGGTTTTGTTAATGGACTGAGCCAACAATGCTTTAACCATCCAATATGATTCCACCATCCTGAAATACCTGGTATCTCTGGTCCGGGGGTTAGCTGGGTCAGATACCCACTTGGTTTCTTCCTTTATTATCTCATCCTTTGTGTTCCTCCTTCTTTGGGATAAGAAACAGTCCTCAATAGCATTCACCGCATGAATTTCTTCCATCGCACTATGGATCCAAAAAAACTCCTTCACGGATTTGGCTTCCTTTTCAGCTCTGGAGAGGTGGCCTTGAGCTATTGATGATGATGCTTCATTTTTGTGTCACCCTACCCAAACCCACCTATTATTCTTGTTCCAACGACGCGTCATTCTTTCCCCTAGTCTTAGAATTGACCAAAAGAGGAATAGGATGGAAATACTAGAGTAGCTCAAAATGTGATGCCTATACATTCTTCCCTTGTATTTATGGCTAGAAAACCCAACATTAAAGATATTGGAATGATACTCTTATCTTGAGAACCTGTGTTTGCGGTACATATTACTTACTGCTATGAAGTTTTGGTAGGTGATTAGACCAATTACCACCGAGCATGAGCCATCAAGAGTGCTTGCAGCGTGCAACCGCTCCTTCCACTAATAACTAGTTTTCCCTTTCATATTGGCTTCGCTAGCCGTGGATTCAACAACACTTCACTTCATCACTGATTTAACCCTTAACCAGTGGATCCTCTATCGACATATCAATGTTTTCATTATCATTAACCATAAGTGGGCCCTCATTTTTGCACATAGATCTAGATTTTCGCCTATCCTCTCATTCTATATTGGGTTGCAGACCCCCTTCGTGGAGGGGCATCCATCCCTCGACTGTACTTACGGTCACTTTCTCAAGCCATTTGTCCTCCTTACTTGCATCATGGTGTCGAAATTGAATCCAAGTTTCCCTTTTATCGAGCTTGATCGCTTCCCTCCATGTAGTCAGACCAGCATGGAATCTTTGTTGGATCTTCTCTTCCATCCTATCTAACAATGGGTCCCTTGGGCACTAAATTTGATACATTTCTTGCATTGTGACACCGAGGTTGTCCATGCAATCTCCCACCTCATTTTCCTTCCTTCTGGTCTGTTCGGGGACAATGGATGCTAGAGAAGTTACCATACCCCCCAGAACTGAGAGGCCATGGCTCAACCACCAATTTTTAGAGATATTATATGACATAACCCCATTTAGGAGTTTTTTCATACCTCTGATGACTAAATGAGATTCTCTTTCTACCTCCATGGCCGAAAAACCACTCTTTTTCTATCTCTATACCTTGTCGAAGACTGTCCATCTATGTTGCATTTTTCATTGTAATTCCCAAGTTGGATGCGTAGAGGAGAAGAATTTCTTCTTTGTGGTCTCTAAAGACTCCTCCTGCTCATGTTGGACTACGATTTCCTTTGGACATGCCATCGAAGTTTAAATTTATAAAAACTTCCTGGGGAATATTCCAATGCTCCCAAATCCACGTTCTCACCACCTTTAGAGCCAGTGAATTCTTATTGAGGCACGAACCAAGATTCTAGATTTTGAAGATGGCTACTTCAGAGGCTTCCAAATAGAGGTTTTGGAATGACCAAGAAATTACACCAATAGATTATTTCACATTTCCGTTGATGATTTCCCAAATTTGGTTTCTAGTAAGGGCTCTATCTTTCAAGATTCTATGATTCCTTTATTTCCACACATTCCACATGAGGATGCTTGGATAAATATCCCAGGTTCTATTAATGATGGAGTTTATAAAAGGTTTAATGCTCCAGGATTCTATAGTATCTATAACATTATCTTTTTTCAGGTCTGTTCTTTGGAAATTGGTTTCTCCTTGATCCCATAGTTTCTTTGTACATGTATAGTTTCTTAATAAATGATTAAGAGTTTCTTATGTTTCGTGACATAGAGTACATCTTGACAGACCTACAAACTCTTTTCGTAGAATATGGTCCTAGGTTAAGACCCTTCTGTTTTCCACCAGCCATAGAAAAGTTGAGATTTTGGGCCAATGAGAGTTGGACCAAATTCCCCCCCAATGATTTTGTTATGGGTATTGCCTGAGTCCTACATGGATTGGTAGGTTGTTTTCACTTGGAATTCTCTATCTCCTTGGCAGCCCTATCGAATGATGTCCTCCTCATCTATGGTTTCGACCTTGTTCTCTTGAAGAATTTTAGATACCAGGTCTTTCAACTGCTCATTCCACTAAATTGTCCATTCTTATAAGGGTTTCCAAGTTCTCAAGGTAGAGTTTCCATTGGATTGAAAGGTTGTTTAGTAATGGTGCAGGTTCACCCAACCTGCATGCCTTAAAGTGAAGTCTAGGTCTAGATACTTGTATTATTCCCCTAATATGGTATGTTGTTCCCAAGCGTCATCCCAAAAAAGGGTTGAGGTCCCATTATGGATTTCCCAAAAGCATTGAGATTGAACCAAGTCATGGTTTCTCTAGACATTATTCCAATTCAGAGAACCATGTCTGATTCCTTCTGCTCTAATTAGGCTCTGGAGAGAGATATTGGGGGAATACTTTTTCCTCCAAATTCTAGCCCATAAGGCTGAAGGGGTTTTGATCCACCTCCACCAAATTTTACCTTCCAAAGTAGAGTTGAAAACTTGGGGATCCTTCATTCCAAGTACTTCTTGGGACTTAGGTTGGTAGAGAGTGTTCCAGGACACCAGGGGCCATTTATTTTATTTTGAAGGGCCACCCCACAAAAACATTCATTGGAGGTTCCTAATTTGTTTAATGAACTTCATTGGGGCAATTAGAACTGAGAAAAGGTATAAAGGGAGGGTCGAGAGAACCAAATTTATCAAGAGGGAATGACTTGGTAGGGAAATAGATCGGTGAGTCCAACTTCGGAGTTTGGCTTCCATTTTGGCCAGAAGGAGCTCCTAGGATGGGTCGTGAAAATATTTGGACAAAAGGGGAGCTCCTAAATATTTGGCTGGAAGCGAAGAAATTTGAAATCCAAGAAAGGTGTCCAAATGCCGTTGAATAAAAAGAGAAGTGTTGAAAAAGAAAACTTGAGTTTTTTCTTGGTTAATGACTGTGCCAGAAGCTAAGTTAAATAGGTCAAGATTTTTTTTGAACTCGATCACTTGTTTTATCATAGGGGAACCCATTAGAATATTTTCATCCACAAATTGGAGGTAAGACATGACCTCTTCTACCTTAAGAAGGGTCAATACCTTGATCGCTCCTTGACTTTTGGCCCGAGAAAGGCTACAACCCAACCCTTCCACTAGGATTGTGTAGAGGAAAGGGGAAAAAGGATAACCTTGTATTAGTCCTCTCGAGACATTAACAACCTAGTTGGAGATCCATTCACCAAGATAGAAAATAAGGCCATAGTGATCAGGTTCATAACTCAAGTTACCCAACCTTCCTCAAAACTGGAGGCTAGAAGCATCTTATGGAGGAAGCCCCAATTCATCTTGTCATAGGATTTATACATATCCAGTTTCATCATCACACCCACCTTTTTAGACACCTTGAGGGAGTGTATCATTTCATGGGCTACTATAATTTCGTCCAGAATTTGCCTTCCCTCAACTAAACCTCCCTACTCCTAGGAGATGATTTGTGGGAGGATAGGTTTTATCCTAGATGCTATCAATTTAGAAATAATTTTATAAATGACATTACATAATGAAATGGGACGAAACTTATCTTTCGAGCTTTCTCCTTTCATATTCGAGATCAAGGTGATGAAAGTGGTGTTGAAGGCCTTCATAATGGTTTTAGAGTTGTGAGACTCTTCCACTACCTCCCAAATTTTGTTTCTTAGGTTGGGCCAACCGACTTGAAAAAGGTCTGCAGTAAACCCATTTGGGCCTAGGGACTTCCCTGAGGCCATACTTTCGGAAATATCTTCCACTTCTTCAATGGAGGAAGGTCTCATCAAGGCTATTGATTGGTTTGGGGGAACCAGCCTAGGGATAGATTCAATTATTTTAGTGATAGCCTCTTTTCTATTTATTTTGGGTTCTTAAAGGAGGATTTGGAAATGGTCTAAGAGTTCCTTCTCTATGTCCTCCTTTTTCACTTTGGTGTTGCCATCCTGTGCTTTGTGAGACACAATTTTGTTTATGTTTCTTCTTTGAATTAGATAATTATGGAATAAGCAAGTATTCTTATATCCTTGTTTTAACCAATGGATCCTGGATTTATGACACCATAATATCTCTTCCTGCATCTCTATTTTTACTAGATCCTCCATGATTTCGGTTTCCCTCGCAATGAGGTAAGAGGGAAAGATACCCTGAATGAATTTTTGTTGTATCGCCTCCATTTCTTTTTCTAATTTTTTCTTTTCTTCCAAAATGTTATCGAATACTTCTTTATTCCACTTCCCTAAGATGCAAACGAACATGCTTCAGTCATTGTTGGAATTGGTACATTTTCATTCCATGGAGGTCTTTCATATCTCTCCACCATAGGTCCAAGTTGGTAAGGAAGTTGAGGTGGTCAAGCCATAATTTCTCGCACCTGAAAGGAGAGGGACCTTGCTTCCAGAAATTCGTCCACTCCAGATCT
>SNQJ01S0292966.1:0-10620 GCA_010110895.2 Picea sitchensis | reverse complement strand
CCAATTTGGATTCCATTGGTTAAGATACGGTTGTTGTTGTGGAGGCCAAGGAGTCCACATTGACGGATCAACAAAGGGAGGGTTAGTTTGTTGCATGGGTGGGTAATTCATTTGATTTAGGTATTGCATTTGGTTATAGGGAGGGTAATTCGCTTGATTAAAAGAAGGATAGTTATTCCAATGATTAGAAGATGTAAATGGCATATCAGGATTCATACCTTGTCCCCGTGGTTTCCATTGCCTTATTTGTGTCAAAAGTTAGACAGCTTCAGCTTCTTCATCAATTGGTTGTAATGTTTCCTTGATTCCTGGTAAAGAAGGGCATTGTTGAGTTTCATGATCCTTATCACAGATGGTGCAGATTGGCATTTTGTCCAATGGCCATTCCCTTCGTGGGTGATTGTCTCTACATTTAGAACAAAAGATGGACAGAGCTACTTCTGCTTCGGCTTGTTTCTTTTGAATCTACAGGCTATTTTTGAACTCTTGAAAATGTGGTATCCCTACTATTTGATCTATTCCTTGAAGCTCCTCTTGAACATCTTTTACATAGGTTAACAATTTCATCATATGATTCTTTAGATATGTCCCCTTTTCCAATCATATTCATCATATCTAGGCAGTCATCCATTACTCCTTTTAGTAATATTGTTTTAAGAATATCTTTACTTACACCAGGGTGACTGGATCTTTGTAGATTAGATTGTAGCCTTTCTACAAAGTCCTTCAGATTTTCATCCTCTTTCTGTATCATCTTGAATAGTTCCTCTCTTTTTTCTCTTGTTCGGCAATAGTCTTGGTATTTATGCAGGAATTTATGTTTCATCTGATCCCATGTTGTGATTACATGACCTCCAAGACTCATGAACCATCTTAGTGCATTTCCCTTCAATGTTGCTGGAAATAGCTTTAATTTTTTAGCATTGGAAATGTAATCATAACTTCTGCATAATATGTCAAACTCAAAAAGGAATTCATCAGGATCTTCTGAAGATAAACCATGAAAGTTAGGTAACGCCGAGAGTGGAATGTTCTTCATGGGAGATACCCCTCTAGAAAGATCACCAATAGGAAATCCTAAAGTGGAAAAAGAGTTTTCATCATTTACCTCTCTTTTAGGACCTGCATGTTCTTCATGATTCAGTTCTTCATTATACTCATCCATGTTTTCTTTTGTTTGCTCCCCTACTGCACTTGCTCTATCCTCAATGTTTCCTGTTGGTTTCTCGACTGTCTCAGGACTTTAAATCTCTTTCCCCATTTCAAAGTTTTCTTGAAAGGAAGGTTGGGATTTTGGTTTTTGAGAGTTTGGTCATTGAGGAGCAATAGATTCAGATTTTGATATAATTTCGTCAATATAAGTCTTTCTTCCTCCCCTTCCTCTACCCCTGCCACCTGTAGGGTCAGTTTCTTTGGGGTCTCCGCGTCCTCTCATGCAATATTTATATCTGAAAGAACATAAGTGCTTTTGAAATCTATAATTACCTTCCCCGGCAATGACGCCAAAATGTTGGTCACTGTAATTGCTTATTTGACTAAACAATCAAGTCCTACATAAATTGTCAACCCAGGGAAGTTTGTTTATTTCAAAGGAAATCACACACTATATATGCTCAATCTCAAAAGCGATGTAGAGTTGTAGTAAAAGTACATTAATCACACATTTCCTTGAACAAACTGAAGTTTCTACTTTGAATTACAGAAAATCAACCTACCTATTGCAGAGTTCAAAGTTTGAAGAATCCTGGATTACATTAAGAAATAACACCCTAGGAAAGAATTCTTTCAAGATACTGCGAAATGGAAAGACCAACTATTATGTAACAGAGAACAGGACCCTATTCCCTAAGCAGGAATCTTCAGCACCTGTTTCTGATTATCACACTTTCATGAACTCATTACTAATCAAAATGATTGACACGCACTGAAGGCTAACTATCTCTTAACAGAGAACATGACCCTATTCCCCAAGCAGGAATCTTCAACACCTGTCTCTGATTATCGCGCTTTCATAAATTCACCAAACATGATTGCTAACTAGAATGATTAATAGTTACCCAAGCATGAATTATATGAAAACAATGTAACAATCAGTAAAGCCGAGTTTCAACAAAACGAAGTTCAGTAAAGTAAAGTTTCAACAAAACAGAATTTAATCAAGGCATGAACAAAAATAATACTAGCACACTACATAACTAATGGGTGAATCTTGTGAAGAAGGTGGGCCCTCCCTTCTCACAAGATTCCCCAGAAACGAAAGAAACTAGGAAGGAATGCTCAGAATAATCTTTTATTCATCTGTAAACTGTATCATGTTACAATGTTTGAAGTAAACACGTCCTTCTCTGTAATTTCTTTCTTAACCAAGACAGTCCTTTCTAATGATGATTTCCCCTTATTTAAAGAGGAGAATCCCCTCGATACAATTTGATCATCAAATTACATTTGCACATTTGAATCTTATTCTTAGTCAGATCTAATCTCTATACTGGAATAGGATATCCTGTTCTCCCGTAACAGAATGCTATCACAATAGTTGAAATGGTGTTGAGTGAGGTGTAGCTGTTGCAGCTGGTGTAACAACTTCTTTATTTATCTTCTTGTTACTGTTGTTGTATATTGTTTCAGCATCGCAAATTGTGGTTTGTTTCAGCAACGAGATTTGTGTTCTGACTATTTCAGCAACATGGTCTCAAGCAACAACGATGGTTAATTCTTGCTCAAGGTGCGGCTATTATGGTCAGTGTAACAACTTCTTCTTCATGTTGTGTGAATTGTTGTTTCAGCATCGTAGACCACAGACTGTTTCAGCCACAGGGTTTGTGTGCTTTTTACTGTTTCAGCAATGGACCTTCAAACGGCAACAATAATCTACAGTTCGAACTGTTTCAACACTTATATATTTCTGATCGATGGTTAAGTATGAGAGTAATGTAAAATTATATGCAAAACGAATTAAACATATAGCAAAGAGAAGAGACGTTATATACCTTTGGAAAGATAGGGTAAGGTGATAATGTAAGCTTAAATGTGAGTGGAAAAAGGATGTAATGGTAGAAAAAAGTATGAACAAAAAGGTACATTATAGGGTCCTAAACACACACACACACACACACACACACACACACACACACATATATAGTGTAGATCCATCTTAACTCTGAATCTTCAAGTCCCTTGAGGTGTAAACATTTCTCCAAGTTTTCGCTCTATTTGCACCTTGAGGTGAAAGTATTGGCCATGATATCACAAGTGTGAATTGATGAAGTGGGATGGATGAGGTGGCATGGTGAGGTGGACTGATGAGGCAAAATGGAGAGGTTTCTATGAACAAATTAGGAAGCTCGTCCATCATTCCAACTTACATCTGAAATACATTGAATACATCACCTACCAACATGCTTGAGCCTACAAGAAGTCATGTGAATTGTTATGAAGGAACAAGATTGGTGGTTGAGGCAGTTAATATTGTTGATAGTCCTGATCTCTTGAGAAGATGAAGGGTCAAATAAATAAATTGATGAAAAGGACGCCCCATGGATTTTCCTTTTCAGGAATTCAGACCTCGAACAGAGAGTCGTGTCTGGAAGAATCCATGGGAATCCCAAGGGATTGGTGGAAGAAGAGGCCAAAGGTGGAAAAACATCATGAGATGTTCAGGAAGATAGAAGAGGTAGAGGCATAGAAGCAGAGAGGAAAAAACACAGAGGAGACGAGGTGAACGAGAGGAGGATTAACTCACATTAGCAAAAAGATGGTGTGATGAATAGAGGTGTTCACCTGCACATATCTAAAAGATAAAATAAATTGGAAAGTTATTCTTGAAGAAAATAGAAAGCGTGTCCAAAGGGTTAATGGTCACCCTGGAATAGAGAAGACCCAGATGTAGACTAGAGCTACATAGGACTATAGCTTGGTGCCCACTAGAAAGAAACTGACACTAGTAAGGGACATTGTCGAGGGATTGTATAGCGGAGAAGGGACTCCTTGTGGAGAGGAAATCCAGTTTGGAGGGTACCTGCTAAACCTGTGGAAGTCTCAAGCTCACTGGGAAGAGGGAAACTTTTGTTGTTTCCAATATAGGAAGGAGAGTAACCTTCTTGGATCATTCTAAATATGATGACCAGTAGAAGCAATCTCTTTGGGATATCATGTTTTTTCATAGGGGTGGCATGTTGTACGAAGGAACTTTGCAACATAGCCTAAGGTTGGGAGGAAAGGTTTCCTCTCTCATTTAGTTGGTTGTTGATATTTCCATGAACAAATAAGTGTTCACATTGATCCGTTGATATGTGTTAATGAGGTAAACATGTGGTTTTCTTATTTAAATGGGATATATGAATGCATGTAAAAATCAATTGAATTCCTGAGTAAAATGGAATATGCTTGATTGTTTTCAGCCATTAATATATTAACTCGTGAAAGTAAGAAAAGTATGGGAGGAAAGCTTGCAATATATGGATAAGATATTCATTTGAAAGGTGACATGAGTGCCATGGTACCTGGAGGGTCTATATGGGGATTAAAGAACCTTATGCTCTTAGGGAACCTCCTCTTCTTAAGTAGAAAGTTTACATGATATGAAAAAAATATTCACATAAGGCTCATAGAAGAAATGCTCTGGTGCATGGGGGAGGTCTCTGTGTAGTTCGAAGAGCCTCAACCATGTTAAATCTTCCACATGCCTTAAATGGAAAGTTTGCAAGATATGAAAACCATCAGCCCAGAAGAAATAAGAATGCCTTAGTTGATTTAAGAGTGAATTTTAGAGCTCTTGAGAGTCTATAGGAGTCTCAAAATGAACCTCAAGAAATTCTTGATTAGGTTACCTCCTAATTCGAATGGTCAATATGTAGGAATCCCATGTTTTAAAACATGAGGGAATTTCAATTGTTGGATCGACATGATGAGCTAACCTTGGCTCTTTGTCGGAGGGCACCATCGTCGAGGTGCACGAGTGTTAGGACTTGCATGGAATCTGACGATGAAGTAGACCTAGAGTCACTGATTCATCGAGGGTCCCTCTAGTTCACTTGGTGAGTGACAAAAAGGGGGGGATGATGTCATAATGACATGGTACAACAGCGTGGCAATCAGGGTGACAAAGACACCAGTGTGATAGTTAGTGCTTCATGTAGGATAACACATGTCAGTTTACAGTTGTGTAAGACGAGAGTAGACCCATTTTGGCAAGAGAACCCTTAGGTCATCGCCTTAAATTATCAGTCATCGATTTGGCATGGTGAGTGGATCTCAATCATTCATTGGAGAGTGGATCCTACGAGATGTTCAAATGGTGGGTTCAAACAAGGATCCGACGACAATTTTGGATCAATGATAGTCATTGATTCATCAGAGAAGGATTCAAGAGATCAAAATTGTTCATTGGGGAGTAGAGTCATTAAGGTGAGCATGATTAAGGTTGAATGAGTTCAATAACGAAGAAGAACTTGAGAAAGAATAAGGGTCGTCGATCTCGATGGGATCTAGATTGTCGATGTTGGTCACAATGTTGTCAGAGCATAGATGGTTGGAGATTTGAGTGATGGGCTCCAGAGAGGTACCGATGACGAAAAGGCTTTTGGACCATTGACTTATTGGGAGGTGTCTCATGGAATCCTAGTTGTAGATTAAGGAATAGGAGAGAAGAAACAAGAGTTGTAGATTTTTTTTAGGTCCCACTTGTTCACCCTAGAAGAGACTATAGGGACGGGCATTAATCATTGTGCAAGTTAGAGGCATTGACATGATTGGAGTTGTTGAAGGTCCGGGTCCGAGAGCCGTTGAATCTAGGGGGGAATGGACCCATCAATGTGTATGTCGTCAGAATTTGATAGTTTGGGTGATTTATAACTCTGAGGGAGAAGAACCCCGACGTCAACGAAGAAATGTTCCAAATAATTAGAGTTGTTGAATTTGGTGGGCTCGATAAGCCAAAGGCTGATGGGTCGGGTGGAAACTTCCATGTCAGTGCCACATTCAATGGTACGGGTGACAGGGAGCCACATGGTAATGAGGTGGATTGTATAAACAAAAGCCCGAAAACTTGGGGAGGTTATAACTTTTGATCTAGAGCCCGATTTTGATCATGGTTACATTCGTTGGAAATCTCTTGGTGAGCAAAATTCATCTATAGGATTCATTGACAGAAAACAATTGATTCAAAGAAAGGGAAATTATGACACCCCACTAGCCTAAGAAAGGGTTATGGGGTTGGGTGTGTTACATAAAAGAGTGTTGAGTTTTTTTTTTCTCAAATGTCAAAGAAATAAGTTAATGGTTTAAGATTGAGAAAAAATTGTTACAAATGAAAATCTATTCCTCGAAGATCATTCACTTAATAACCAATGTAGATCCATGTTAAACTCGGATCTATCAAGCATAGAGAGGGATCTAATTTCTTAAGTTGTAATTATTATTATTATTTCATTTTAATTTATTTATTTTTTATTATTGTTTTTTTAAATTAACTTTATTTTTTTATTAATTAAGTGGATCACATAACGCTTCGTCAGATTAAGACTTCAACATCTCCCATAATGGATTATAGAACATCTAAGTTATGATGAAATTTTCCACCTTTATATATAAATAAATATAAAATACTTAAATTGAAACTTTTTGATATGATGATGAAAATATGTAGGGATTAAAAACAGGTTTTATGAGTACGACTCTTATGGATGAGAATCAACCTTTTACATTTTTAATTTTTAATTGTAATTTTATTTTTAAAAGATTTAAAATGTAAAAGTTTTGAATCGATGGAGAGATGATAAATTGAAAATATAATTATATTTGAAAGATATATTAATATTAAAAATCCATGTTTAGTTACTTTATTAAATGGCATGATATTAATCAAATATTGCAATGTTGAATTAAAATTTGAAGGTTAAAATATTTAATTGTGATGAGTTGAGAGATGAATAATTTGAGAAAACAATATATTGTTTTGTAGTTTACATCATATTCTTATTATAATAAAGAATATTATATATTAAATATATTTATTAATGTGATATAATTATTATTATATTTTGAATATATTTGTTATCACTATAATATAATTATTACTCTCTTTATTTATTTATATAATATAATTATTATTCCCTTTGATCTTGTATATTTAAATAATAATTATTAAAGTTTCCATCGTTGGATTTCCTTTGAAATACGACCTCTTATATGTTAGATTGGTTCTTCAGCATTGGCCACGGGGTAATCCATCATTGAATGACTAGTGCCTTTACCAACCGCTCACTTTGCTAATAATTATTTGTCGTATCATTTGATTAAGGATTCCTTTATATCTCCAACCACCCAACTAAGAATTGATTTGTTGTATGATTTGAAATTGAAATGAAATGGCGCTAAGAAGCTTTAATACCTAATCCCAAAAATACTTTCCCTCTTATTCTCTATTACTCTAAATCCATTTTTATTAGCATAAATTTTATGGTATATAATATGATGTATGTATCTCACAATCCAACATATGCATATATATCACATGGATTTACAAAGGAAGGGGAGGAGGCACAGGAAAAGCCATATACATGGACATATATCACAACATAGAAAAAGGGGAGGAGGCCAAGCAAAAGGCATAAGGCATATACATGGACATACATCACAACATAGACAAAAGGGAGGAGGCCAAGTAAAAGGGATACACACATGCATCACAGAGAAAGGGGAGTGTTATAACATCATTTCATTCACCTTGGATATTTGTGTGATTTTAACCAAAGACATCCTAAATCAACATTAACCACACTCATATACCTAAATCATCAAGAGAATCTTAGAAAGCTTTACGATTATCCTAAACGAATGGATTTAATATAGTATTATTAATCAAATATTTAATCCATCGATTCTCCTAAACGGATGGATTTAATATAGTATTATTAATCAAATATTTAATCCATCGATTCTCCTAAACTGATGGATTTAATATACTATTATTAATCAAACATTTAATCCATCTATTATTGAAGTATGTCGGCCTAATAATTAAATTTCAAGCACAATTTATGGAAGTAGGTGAACTTGAAAATTTTAAGAGTAAGCCAGGTTATTTTTTTATGAGTTGCACAATAGCTTTCCATGTTTCTCTTAGTTTTAAACCATCGTCACAATTGATGTTGTTTGTAATTTTATCAATTTTAACACTTCTTTTATTTTTCTTTTTCTTTTGTAGTAATGCAGTACAATTTTCAATACTTTAGAATCTTCAAGGCATGTATGGTGATTAGTAGTGTAGAGTTGTTTGACAACATCAGAGTTCTTAATTCTTCAATATTAAATATTTGTGCAATGTTCTTTCAACTTGATTTTGACTGAGCGATTAGTTTCACCAATGTACATTTTCCCACAAGAACCTAGTATCGCATAAACTCTTCGAATCAATAGTATCCTTGGTTGTGTCCAACATATATCTCAAAGACTTCGGAGGGGAGAAAGCCACTCTTATGTTCCTTTTCTTTAAAATCTTCGCAATCTTATATGTAGTACCATACATGTAAGGAAGAGTAGCCTTTAAATCCATTTTTTAACAACTTTTTACTTTTCTAAAAAGTACTTAGAGAATGATAATTTTTCCTATGAATTACTAACTTCTTTTACTTGTAGTTGTCCATTTTTAAGTGTTCAAAGTTAAGAAAATTGGGAGAGAAATAACAAACTCATTTATTTCTAGTATTTATTGCTTTCAACATTTTCTTTTACATGATTTCATTTTCAAGACTTTCAATTTATCTCTACATTTGTGCACACAATGAAACCTAAAGACTCGTTCATACTAAATTATGCTCT
Source organism: Picea sitchensis (assembly GCA_010110895.2). Classification (NCBI taxonomy): domain Eukaryota; kingdom Viridiplantae; phylum Streptophyta; class Pinopsida; order Pinales; family Pinaceae; genus Picea; species Picea sitchensis. The sequence goes on along the minus strand of SNQJ01S0292966.1, from coordinate 1,800 downwards.
TTGCCTTACGTTCACAAGGGACCTTGGAAAATTAGAAATGGTTGGAAGTTTGAAATACCTCCTTCAATATTCCTTAAGAGATATTAGGTTTGAATCATGCTACCAAGCCAAGACTTTAAAATATCAATAAATATTGATCTAATCAACTAAATCCTTCCTTGAAAACCAAATGAATTTATACTATAGGTTAGAATCATGGATTTAGTCATCAGAACTATTGGATAGTTGCTTATAATTGATGTTGTTGGATGGTTGGTTGTCATTGATGTCAACAAACATGGTTGTCATTGATGTCAACAGAAGTGATGGGTGTATTTGGAGAAGTCTCTAAAGTGGTCCACTTATGGCGTAGCTTTAAGCATGGCCCTCACGGGAAGACGCTTTGAAGAATTCTACAAGAAACCTAGAGGTGTGATCATGAATCCCAAAGTTGTTTGAGGAATAAGGACACGAAGGACAATGTAAATGTAGGTAACACACTAATACATGGATAGCCCTTGTCGTTTTGTTTCCAACGATAGGTGGTACACCACGTGGTTCCTCACGATTGAGGAGTTATGCCCTCATGAAGTTGAAATCCATGAAGAAAGGTCAAGAAGCCCCTAAACAGTTGCAACAAGAAGTTACAAGTCATTAATTAAAGGGTTAAATGGTTATAACAAGAAAGTACAGGTTGACCCTAAAGTTAAGGAAAGAAGTCACATGGAAAAGTATAAATACAATTCTAGAAGCCTCTCAATCTTTTACACACACAAGTTCAATGATTATCTATCTTTCAAGTGATCTTTTGGTAAATCTTTTCGTACCATATCTGAGGCAGTGAAGTCTGGGGTAGTGAAATCTGAGGTAGTGAAGGGAAGTGAAGAGAAAAATATGCAAACTAACTTTCTGATGTTATCCGTGGGTCGTAGTAGAGCAAGGCACAAACATCAATGGGTTGGAGTGGAGCAAAGTGCAGATATCCACGGGTTGATAGTGTGCAATTCATGGATCTGTGAAAAAGGTCTTGAAGAAGATGATATATTTTGTTTGCTAAAGATGATATGCACCAAGTTGGTCTGTTGGTCTGAGATGATATGCATTGGGTCTTCTTTATGAGTAAAGGTATGCCTTTTATGTATTAGTTTTGAGACTTGTATCATGGTAGTTATGGCACATGCTTAAGGCATGTCTTGGAGACCTTTTGGTATAGGTTTTCGTGCATGGTTGATGCATGGTATGGTACAGGTTTCAGTGCATGGTTGATGCATGGTATGGTACAAGTTTATGTGCATGGTTGATACAAGGTATGGTATAGGTCTCATTGCATGGTTGATGTATGGTATGGTACAAGTTCTGGTACATGGTTGATGTATAGAGTATGGTGATGGTTTTGGGATCCATGTGAGTGGATCGGTTTATAGTTGGTTGATGATGGTATATCAGTGACAGAGACAATGACAAAGATAGTGATAGTGACAATGATAGTTATAGGTTTATGTGATAGTGACAGTGGTTGTTACAGGTTGGTGTGATAATGATAGTGATGCAGGAGCATCTCCCACATCAAACACGTCAGCGCGGAAGCGAGAGACAGCTGGAAAGCGCCAGCCCAAATTTTGAAAGTTCCTTGAAGTTGACGCGCCATCTTAAATGAAGTCATTTAAGAAGAGACACACTTGTGTAATGTGATCGGACCTTGAGCCATATGCTCTCGTCCTTAGTAGGTAGGAGGCATTTATAGTAGTTAATGCAGGTAGATAGAATTTAATTCTAGATTAGACAGTTTGAGAGCGCAAGAGGGAAACGGGATATAGACAC
>SNQJ01S0292965.1:0-11099 GCA_010110895.2 Picea sitchensis | reverse complement strand
ATACACATTATACATTGGGATGTTGTTGGACACCTAAAAGTGTCAAGATTGGTTAGTGGTTATCCAAAAACCATCAGATACATGGTATCAATTGGTTAGTGGTCATCCCAAACCACAGATTCAGAGAGAACTTTCAGTGATACTCTGATAGTAGAGTGGTGATACTACATGTTCACCAATTAGCACAAGACATCTGATTCTTCTAGCTAAAATACTTGGCAAAATGATCAAATTGTCAAGCAATCAGGAAATTTTCAGATATTACAGTTGTTCACTTCCATATCTCAGCTCTCTTCTAGTTCATTTTAGATGAACCATTCAACATCCAGATTGGCGATTTTTCAAACAATTCTTCATTGAGGCTCAGCTAAGGAGTTTCACTATGAAGACTTGAAATTGATACCAGTTTATGCTTAATTGTTGGTATTATTGATCATACTTGTGATTGAGGGGGGGATTGTTAGCCTATGGCTTACCTTTACCAATCACTAAGTCTAAATTGTCACCTATATTTGTATTATTCATTTAGGATATTAGTAATATATCTTCAAGTGATGACTAATGATTTAGTTAAGATTGCCTAGCCTAGTCATCATGCATGATTTTAGGATCTAGAGCAAATCTCTCTATGAGGTGGCATCACCCATTGTACTATAAATATGTAACATTGGAGTGAATAAATCATAGAGTTGGCTAGTGAGCCTTTTACACCATGTTGTTATTCTTGTTTATGTTTTATCACACCTTCTGGCTAAGTGCTTGGCCATAGCTCATGTTCACATGTGATAGAGAGCTGAAGAAAAAGGGCTACTATCTAAAAATTGTTTTAAAGAAAAGAAGGGGCTTGGAGAAGGAATCTGTTGCGTTTTGATTTATGAATAACTACACTTAAGGAAGCAAAGAAGGCCTAGAAACCTGAAGAGAGGATCCATCATGGACCCGAGAGCCAATCCAGCTCTGAGAAAGAATAACTGTATAGAGATTACATCCCAGGAAGGACAATTTTCAAATGTTCATGACTTCCTACTCAAAACTCAGAATTGAGCACGGCAGAAAGCATTGGAAAGGTCTCGAAAAGTAGAATATAAGTGTTAACTCATAAAATTGACCTTGGAAGGATATTTTTAGGAAAATCATAAGAAAGTATTATGATGTATTTTGGAACCAAAATTGAGCTTAATTTATGAATTTGTTAAAACAATCAGCCTAACAAAGTTCTATTGGTTGCATATTTGGTAGAGTTAACAACAACTAGATCAGATCAGGATCATCATAGAGTGTAGAGGGATGGAATATATAGAGGGGGCTTACATCTAGGAAGGTGATATTAGAGGGATGGATGCCCATATGGGTAATGAAGGAACAAACTCCACAGGACATGGAGAAGGAAAGGATGAAGACCTGAATATGGTAGAGACCATTAAAAATTTGCAGAAGGATGTACAAAGTCAAAAAGTTGATAATGAAAGGATTATGAAAGACAAGGAGAAACAAGAGGACTTCAACGGGAAGTTAATGCAGAGCTTGGACAAAATTGAAAATAATTTGAATAAGGAGAATGGCTCAAGCAAATCTGGGAGTCATGGGTCTCCTGATGATAAAGGTAGAACAAGAAGTTCTAGCAGACATCACCATCTCTCCCCAAGGAATTCCACTAGAAGAGAACACAGTAGCTCAAGTCCATCCCCTATTAGAAATCATAATAAGAGGTCTGGGGTCGATGAGTGACAAGGAGAAATTAATAAAATAAAACCTCCTATGTTTGAAGGTGAGCACAAGAAGGATGAAGATGCAGAGACATGGTTGCTAGGCATGAGAAATTATTTTCAATTACATAATTATTATTCACATGCAAAAGGAAGAATTTATATCTATGAGTTCAAGCGAAAGGCATCTATGTGGTGGGACCAACTTGTGTACGTGAAACACATTAAAGAGAAAAATGTTACTTGGAAGGAATTCAAGAAATATTTTCAAAATAAATGGTTGACTAAGAGATATTTTGATAACAAAATGAAGGCATTCTTTGAACTCAGGCTTGAAAGTATGACCATTGATGAATATGAAAGAAGGTTTTTAGAATTGTTAAAGTATGTATCCTTCATAAAGGATGAGATAGTTAAGATTCAAAGGTATTTGAGTGGGCTTCCATCATTCATCGGTGACAAGATACAATATGATGATCCCAAAACTTTAGCGGATACCATAAGGTGAGATAAATGCTTATATGATCAGCACAAAGGAAAGCCAACTTTCCAAAAATATTGGGAAGACAAGAAGAAGTTCAAGGTGGAACAAAGGAATAAGGGGAATAAGCCACCATTCTTCAGAAATAGTCCTCAGGGACAACGAGCTTCTAAAGAGCCCATAACAATTGATACATGGGGGAAAATGCTAAGGCAACCACCTATTAAATGTTGGGGTTGTCAAAGAAATCATATGTATAGATATTTTCCTCCCAGAAGTGAAAAAGTGAGAGTTGTTCATATTGTACAACAAATTGAAACAATGGAGGACATGGGAAGAAATGTACTTGGGATCTATGCAGCTCTCGACAACAATCAAGTTGAGTTTCAATCACACATGATTGAAGTGGAAGGTATGATCAACAACCAAACCATTGCAATTTTAATTGATTCAGGAGCTATTCATAGTTATATAAATCCTAATATGGTGGAAATATTTAATTTTTCAAGAAGCAAGCATGCAAAATATTGGTTGGTGAAACTAGCTACCAAAGCTAAAAGAAAAGTTAATGAGATTTTTAAGTCATGTTCAGTGGACATGAATGGATTGGATACTAGGGAATATTTGAACATATTTCCTTTAGGTTCCTATAACTATCTAATCGATATGGATTGGTTGGAATAATACCATGATACCTTAGATGGTTATAATAAATCATTTACTTGCTGGGATGAAAAAGCGAACCTAAGGATAGTGCAGGGAATTTGCAGGGCATTAATTGTCAGAGAAATTTCAGCATTGTAGATAAAGAAGTGTTACAGAAAGGGATGTCAAATATTTGCAGCACATATGGAAGAAACACCTAAAGATAAGGTGTCAAATGTTGAGTATTATGAAGTCCTAAAAGAGTTTGAAGATGTGTTTAAAGAAATACCAGGATTACCCCCTAAAAGAGACATTGATTTCTCCATAAATCTGATTCCTGGAGAAACTCTAGTATTCAAGACTCCTTATAGGATGAGTACACCAGAACTTAAGGATTTACAAGTGCAACTTGAAGAGATTTCAAAGAAGGGCTATATACGCCCAAGTGTGTCACCTTGGGGTTCCCCAGTTTTATTTGTGAATAAGAAGGATGGAACTTTGAGACTCTGGATGGACTTCAGGCAGTTGAACAAGGTAACTATTAAGAATAAGTATCCTTTTCCGAGGATCGATGAAATGTTTGATCAGTTGAAGAATGAAAAAATATTTTCAAAGTTTGATCTCAGATTGAGGTTATCATCTGGTAATAATTAAAGATGAAGATATCAACAATATTTCTTTTGAAACAATGTATGGCCATTATGAGTTCACAGTGGTGCCATTTGGTTCATCAAATACACCGACTGTCTTCACTTTTTTAATGAATGGTATTTTTAGAGAATACTTAGATAAGTTTGTCATTGTATTTTTGGATGACATTCTTATATATTCCAAGTCGGAAGAAGAGCATAAAAAACACTTGAATATGGTAGTACAAGAATTAAAGCAGCATCAATTGTATTCCAAATTGAGCAAGTGCTCATTTTATCAGAACCAAATTTATTATTTGGGGCATATCATATCTGAGGAAGGGATAATAGTGTATCCTGAAAATATTGAGGCCATTAGAGGATGGTCATCACCTAAGAATGTGATAGAAGTAAGATCATTCATGCGCCTTGCATGCTTCTACAAAATATTTATTGCAGGATTCTCAAAGATTGCACACCCAATTAGTTCCTTGAAAAATAAGGGAGTGAAGTTTCAGAGGACATTGGAGTGTGAAAAGAGTTTCCAACACTTTAATAAATTATTAACCAGTGCTCCAATTCTAAAGATTGTTGATCCAAATGAAGATTTCATGGTATGCACAGATGCATGTAAATAAGGACTTGGTGGAGTCCTTAGTCAAAATGGGCATATTGTATGTTATGAATCAAGGAAGTTGAAGGAGAATGAAAGACATTATGCCACTCATGATTTGGAGTTGGAAGACATAGTGCATTCCTTGAAGAAGTGGAGGAACTACCTCATGGGGAAAAGGTTCGAGCTAAGGACAGATCATCATGGTATAAAATATTTATTCGGAAAACCAATTCTAAATGTCAGACAAAGAAGGTGGTTGGAGTTTCTCAGTGAATATGAATTTGATATAAATCATATCAAAATGAAAGAGAATAAGGTGGTTGATGCACTCAATAGAAGAGTGCATGAGTTTCATGCTACAACCATCAACATGTACCAATAAGATTTGAAGCAAAGAATCTTAGTGGCTGGAAAATCAGATTTGCATTACATGGAATTAATGGGAAAATTACAAGGTATTTTGCAGCAGAAAATTGAGGACTACAAGCTTGGAAATGATGAAATTCTCATGTACAAAAGTAGAACTTATGTACCCAATTCCCAAGAATTGAAAAATCTGATATTGAGAGAAATGCATAATTTACCTTATGTTGGACACCCAGGGTATCAAAAACCAATTGCAGTTGTCAAGAGCCCATATTATTGGTCAAACATGAAGAAAGAAGTGGTTGGGTACATTGCCAAATGTTTGAAGTGTCAAAAGGTCAAGGTTGAGCATAGACACCCAGCTGGGTTGTTGCAGCCATTACCCATCCATGACTGGAAATGGGAAGTGGTAACAACGGAATTCATCACCAAACTTCCTAGAACAAGCAAGTAACATGATTCTATCATGGTAGTGGTGGACAAGCTTACCTAACCTGGCCATTTCATTCCAGTGAAACTCACTCACAAGGAAACTAATGTTGTTGATATTTATATGAGGGAAATTTCTCGATTGCATGGAATACCTAAGAAAATTGTGTCTGATAGGGATCCAAAGTTTACCTCAAAGTTCTGGAAAGGATTATTCAAAGGATTTGGAACAAATTTGAATTTTAGCACAACTTGTCATACATAGTCTAATGAGAAAATATAGAGGGTGAATCAAGTGATTGAGGATATATTAAAGATGCATGTGATGGATAAACCATCTACCTACACTTGGTAGAGTTTTCTTATAAAAATGGGTACCAAGCATCTCTAAATGTGAGCCCATTTGAGGAACTTTATGGTAGAAGGTACAACACACTAGTAAGCTAGGACAACCCAGCAGAAAGAGCAGTGGTTGGGCCAAATTTTCTCAGGGAAATGGAAGAGTAGATGTAAAAAATAAAGCAGAATTTAAAGGCTTCTCAGGAGAGGCATAAAATCTATGTTTATAAGAGAAGAATTCATAGGCACTTTAATGTCGGTGATCATGTATTCTTGAAATTGAAGGGAAACAGAAGTTCCCTGAAGTTGGAAAATTGTTCAAAGTTGGTAGCTCGTTATTGTGGGCCGTTTGAAATCATGGAGAGGATTGGGACTGTATCATATAATATTACATTTCATGCATCAATGTCTTTTCATAATGTATTCCATGTATCATTGCTCAAAAAATATGTACCTAATGTTAATCATGTTATTAATTGGAATGTGATTCAGGGGGAGCATGAAGGTTCTTTTCAAGTGCATCTAGTGTGCATAATGTACTAGAAGATCAAGAAACTCAAGAATCCAGCCATAGATATATTAAAGGTCAAATGGACCTAGTACGGTCTATTGCTGAAGGGAAGTAGGGCCACCAAAGGAATGTTGAGCAAAGAAGGGAAACACTTCCTAGGGTGGGACAAGCATGGGGGGAATGAGAGACTATAGGTTGGTAGTTTGAGTTGGATCCTGGGATGAAATCCTTCATGTTGTCTTTATTGTCACAGTCTATCTAGGAACCCCTTTACTCGTGTGGAGTTTAGTCCCATCTTGGGGGTGACCCACTACTGAGAGTTCTGAGCAACGTGGTATAAGGATGGGAGGATCATGGAAGGTATGCATTTAGTTGGTGTCCATATATTAAAATATAAGTATCAATTCTGTGTGAATTACATGCTTTGTATTTATACATGCATTATGTTTATGGGATTTTCCTCTGTATGTTGCATGTGTACTTTTACTATTATTTTCGCATGAATTTGTATATTGGCAGAATTCATTTGTATGTTTAAAGTTATAAATATGTACATATGGAATTATTCTTTTTATGGATTGGCATGGCTCCATCCTAGGTAGTATGGGGATGTTACAATTTATAAAGTTTTGCAAGAGTTTATGTGTGGCATAGACCAACAGGTTTAAGGTTGGGTGTGTTACAGGAAACTTTTTTTGTATTAATAAAGAAGACACGTTTAATGATTCCAACTCCAATTCCAATTTCACTTGGAAAAAATTTTCTTCAAATTCCAAGAAGACACAAGAATATACAAACAACAATTCCAATTGCACTTGGAAAAAATTGTCTTCCAAGTCCAAGAAAAACAATAAGATACAAACAACAATTCCAAATGCACTTCGACAAATTCTTCTTCGAATTCCAAGAAGATACAAACAAAAATTCCAATTGCACTTGGAAAAAATTGTCTTCCAATATTTTTTGGAATAGTCTAGCAATAGAACAAAAGTCTTTATCAATCTAACAAGAACAATGAAATAAGTAAAACATGTTTGTGTGGGGTTTTTTTGTATGAAGTTGTTGCGGTGTTTTCTCAACCATGAGATATATGAGGTAGGGTTTCCTTGGCACCAAAAAATTCCCATCAGGAGCGCACACGTGTTCCTATAACATGTGTGCACTAAATCATGTGTACATTCATGATGACCATAAACGAACAACTCAATCAAGTCACAGGAGCACATGGACACTCTTAATGCAATAGATATAACATTTAATATACACCAAACATTTGTACGAATAAATATGTGTATGGGAATGGGGATAACTAAGGCCTAAGGGGTTAGGATTGAAAGTTTTTTCAAGGATATAGAAATGGTTAGAACACCAAGATGTGGATGATGTGGGTGAAAGGGTTGTACACAAGGTATATGCATAGTGCACTCAGGCTCGAGTTAATCTAGGGTTAAGAATTGAGTATAATTTACGTCTAGGTTTATATTTATCTAGGGGGATCTATTTCATGGTCGATGTCAAGCTTTAGGTCAACATCTAAATATAGATCTAGCTCTATGTGGTGGTCTAGATCATGGTCTATATCAATATTTGGGTCTAGTGACAAGATATTTGGAGGAATGGAACCTACTAAAATGGACATTATGACTGTTTTGAGGATTAGATATTATGAGATTGTAGTGCACCCAAATTGAAAGGACCATTTGGAGATAGATAGATAGTCAGATTGCAATGAACCGTTTCGAGGCCCATAAATCATGAGATTGCAGTACACCCGAGTTGAAATGACTGTTTGAGGCAGAAATATGTGAGATTGCAGTGCACCCTTTGGAGTGTTAGATCAAATTAGATTCTAAGTAGGGTTATATTCTATATTTTTGGGGAAGGGTTGGAGATCAAAAAATGCACTGCAAAGAGAACATCATTTACATTCATTTCATTTACAGTTTTTCTTTTGCAGTTTGTTTTCTTTGTTGATATGAATTTCCTTGAGGTTGGAAGAGTAGGTATTAGTTTTGATTTCATTAATCTAAAAAGTAATCTTCTTTATGTGAGTGGATTAATCAATATATATGTGTAGGTTAAAGATAATGAGTAATAGAAGAAAAAAAATAAGTCATGATAGGTTTCATTATTTTGGGCATTGTCAAGATCTAGGTCAACATCTAAATATAGATATAGCTCTATGTCATGGTCTAGGTCATGGTATACATCAATCTCTATGTCATCATATAAATCTATCTCTATATCTATGTCATGGTCTAGGTCATGGTCTAGGTTTATATCATGGTCTAGATCTAGGTCATGGTCTAGGTCATGGTCTAGGTATATGTCTAGGGGAGGGGGGTAGAGAGTGAGAGAGTGAGTGTACGGGGGGTAGAGAGTGATAGAGTGACAATATGGGGGTTCTATGTCATGGTCTATGCCAATATCTATGTCAACGTCTAACTCTATATCTAGATCTATGTCATGGTCTAGGTAATGGGGAGAGATAGTGAGAGTGAGAGAGTGAGAGGAAGAGGGGAAAAAGAGGGGGGGTAGAGAGTGAGAGAGAAATATAAATGGGGGAAAAAGAGGGAAGGTGGGTTATATAGATGAAAATAAAGCAAGTTGGGGAGAGTGTGGGAGAGAGGGCATATAGGGAGCGAGAGAGAGGGGGTTATATGAAAGAAGTATAGATAGAATGGGATAACAGTGGATTGTTTGAGAGTGTCATAGGGTGGTAGAGGAAGACCAAGAGGGGGGGTTAGAGAGAGAGAGGTGGGAGAAAGAGTGAGAGTGAGACTAAAAAAAGGAGAGAGACAAATAGGTGGTAGATGTAGGAAACAAATAGGGTGGAGATAGTGGGAGTGATGGAAAAAGGGGAAGAGAAAGGAGGAGAGAGATAGAGAGAGAGAGGAGGAGACATGGAAGGGGGGAGAGAGAGATATAAGGGGGGGAGGGGAGGTAAAAGGAGAGAGATAAATAGATGGATGGAGAGAGAGAGGGAGAGAGTTGAAGAGGTGAAATAGAGAGAGGGATTCAAACATTTATTGTGAATAAATAATATTGAATCAACTATAAAATTATGCTTATATGATAATAAAAAAAGAATAATCAATTTACCATAATCATCATTAAATCATGTGAGATCATTATTAAACTATAGGTAAATGGTCATGTCCATAAAATATCCTTATAAAATAAGAGGTATATGCATACTTCACTTCAGGCTTGGGTGTGCATGGGGTTAAGGGTAGAGTATAGGTTATGTGTATGCCTAGATGGAGCTAGGGGGGTCTAGGTGCTAGTCTTGGTATAGTTCATTGTCTAGGTCATGGTCATGTTCATATAATCACTCGTATAATAAATCCATTGTAACAAGAACAAAAATTTAACACTCACCTTATAGGAAATGCTACATTTCTCTATTGCACGTATCATTTATTCGTTGTGAGACATGCCTTGCCTTTAGATGGACAAACAGAGACAAAGGTAGAACTAGGGGAAAAGAGGAGGAGGCAGGGAGGGAGAGAGAGAGAGAGAGACAAAGAGAAAGTGAGAGTGAGACTAAAAATAAGGAGAGAGAGAGAGAGAATGAGATTGAGTGTGAGGGGAAGGTGGGGGGGGATAAAGGGAAGGGAAGTTAAAGATATATAAAGAGATAAATGGGGTAAGAGTATAGGAGAGAGGGGGAGGGGGATATAGTGAGAGTGAGACTAGCAAAAATGATAGAGAGAAATAGGTGGTAGATGTAGGAGAGAAATAGAGGAGAGATACTGGGAGGGAGGGGGAGAGATAGAGGGAGGAGGGGGTAGAGAGAGAATGTGTGAGTATGAGAGGGGGTAAGAGAAAGAAAGAGAGGGGCATTGAAAAGGGATTGCTTGAGTGTGTGAGAGGGAGTGAGAAGGATACAAAGAGAGTGGGTAGCAAGAGGGTGAGAGGAAGGTGGGAGACATAGTGGGGAGGGGTGGATGTATGAGAGAGAGAGAGAATGGAGATATAGTGTGATGGAGGGGGAGAGAGAGTGAGAGTGAGAATGATTGTGAGAGGAAGGGGTGAGATAGAGGGAAAGGGGGGTAGAGATATATAAAGAAATAAATTGGGGGAGAGTAGAGGAGAGAGAGGGAAGCGGATATAGTGAGAGTGAGACTAACAATGAGAGAGAGAAAGTGGTGGTAGATGTAGGAGAAAAAGAGAGGAGATATAACAAGTGGGAGAGGGAGAGATAGATGGAGGATGGATGTACATAAAGAATGTGTGAGTGTGAGATGGGAGGAAGAGAAATAAATATAGGGAGGATGGATAAGGAGTGTTTGAGTGTGTGAGAGGGAGGGAGAAGGAGACAAAGAGAGTTGGTAGAGAGAGAGTGAGAGTGAGAGGAATGGCTGGAGATAAAGTGAGGAGGGGTAAATGTATGAGAGAGAGAGAAGAGAGATAGTGAGAGGGAGGGGGGAGAGATAGAGAGGGAGGAGTCGGTGGAGAGAGAGTGAGATTGATTGTGAGAGGAAGGGCGCAGATAAAGGGAAGGGAGGGTAAACAAATATAAAGAGAGAAATGGGGGGAGATTAGAGTAGAGAGAGAAATAGGTGGTATATGTAGGAGATAAAGAGAGGAGAGATAGTGGGAGGGAGGGTGAGAGATAGAGAGAGGAGGGGGGTAGAGAGAGAATGTGTGAGTGTGAGAGGGGGGGGGGAGAAAGAAAGAGAGGGGGGTTGGATAAGGATGGGGTGGAGAGAGAGTGAGACTAATTGTGAGTGGATAGATAATGAGAGGGATGGAGAGAGAGGGAGGGAGGAGGGTGTGGAGAGAGAGGGAGGGAGGAGGGTGTGAGAGAAAGGGGGGAGATAAAGGCAAGGGGGGTAGAGAGACATAAATAGCTTAATGGGGTATAGGAAGTGCATGTGCGAGAATGTGGAGGAAGAGAGAGGTAGAAAAATAGGGGAGGTAGAGAGAGTTAAATAAAGGATTGAGGTAGAGAGTGAGTGTGTTAAAGTGTGGGAGGGAGAGAGAGAAATACATAGAGGAGGTATAGAAAATGTGTGTGTGAGACTGTGGAAGGGAGACAAAGGAAGACATAAAGGGGATACAAAAAGTGTGTGTGTGAGTGTGTGGGAGGGAAATAGAGGAAGAAAAAGAGGGGAGGTAGAGAGTGAGTGTGTTATAATGTGGGAGGGATAGAGATGAAGACATATAGGGGGTAGAAAGTGTGTGTGGGAGGGAGAGAGAGAAATTCATAGTAAGGAAATAGAGAGTGTGTGAGAGTGTGGGAGCGAGAAAGAGGAAAATAGAGAGGCAGGTAGAGAGAGAGGTAAATGTAGGAGAGAGGGGTATATGTAGGAGATATAGAGGAGATATAGTGGCACGGGGGGAGAGAGTGTTGAGAGTGTGAGAGGATGAG
>SNQJ01S0292964.1:0-10678 GCA_010110895.2 Picea sitchensis | reverse complement strand
ATTCATTTAAAGGAAGACGCAACAACTTTCAAGTATTTCAAAACGTGTGCTGGCACTGTCCAGCTGCCCTTTCCGCTCCATGCATTGGCTCGCTTGGTTGAGTGAGCGATGCTCCTGCATCATACTCCTCGTCTTGAAAAAATTTCATGGGCTCCTGTCCATGAGCTTCTACACGGTCTGTCCATGCTTCTAGATAACTTCTTCAGTCTCCCAGCTAGCGTCCTCCACTGGGTGATTCTTCCATTTCACCAGGTACTCGAAGTATTGCTTTCGCCTGGTCTTCTTTCCCAATCGCTTGTCCAGTGTGCACTCCATCTGCGGCTTCTGTGCAACTGATAATTGCTTCTGCCACTGGATCACTGGTTCCTCAGTTCTAGCGTCTGCTTCTCCATCCTTGTATGGGTATAAATCCAAAACATTGAATATCGGAGATATCCCGATGCCATCCAGTAATTCAAGCTCATATGCATTTTCTCCAAATTTCTTTAGGACTCTGCACGGTCTGATTTTCTTCATCTTCAGTTTATTGTATGTTCCTCTTGGGAACCTTTCCTTCCTTAGGTGCACCAGAACCATATCACCCACTTCAAACTGAAGTTGTCTTTTCCACTGATTGGCTCTGTGCTTATACTCCTGGTTTGATCTCATCAGTCGCTGCTTCACCTGACTGTGAAGTTCCTGCATCGCTTCAGCGAACTCTTCAGCACTAGCACTGCTAGTCGCACCATGTTCTGACTCTCGGAGTTCAGAAACTCCCCTTGGCTATGTCCCATACACAATCTGGAATGGACTCTTACCTGTACTCCAATTCACCAAATTTTTGTATGCAAACTCTACCTGCAGTAATATCTGGTCCCAACTGCTGTGGTACTCCGTCACCAGGCTCCTTAGTAAGTCTCCCAAACTTCTATTGACCACCTTGGTCTGTCCATCTGTCTGCAGATGGTAAGCTGAACTAAACGCTAAGTTTGTTCCTATCTTCTTCCATAGTGTCCTCCAAAAATGACTTATGAACTTTGTATCCCTGTCCGAGACTATGCTTCTCGGCAATCCATGCAATCTGACGATTTCTTTGAAAAACAAGTTTGCGATGTGGGTCGCATCACTGGTCTTCTGACACAGTATGAAATGTGCCATCTTTTATAACCTATCCACCACCAAAAAGATGGAATCAACCCCTCTTTGCGTCCTCGGTAAACCCAATACAAAATCCATGCTTATCGCTTCCCATGGCCACTCAAGTATGGGAAACGACTGATAAAAACCTGCGTTCTTCTTCCGGCCCTTCGAATGTTGACAAATTCAACACCTGTCCACAAACTTCTTGACATCTACCCACATGCCCGGCCAAAAATATGATTCGCTCAGCTTCGGGAACGTTTTGTCATGGCCAAAATGCCCTGCTAATCCACCACTATGTTTTTCCTTCACCAAATTCTCCCTCATGGAGCAATTTGGAATACATAGTTGATTGCCTCTGAACAATGATCCTTCCTGGATCATGAAGTCTATCCAAGGGGTCCGATCTCTGAGAACTGGATTCTCAACTACCTCATATGCTTCTCCGAAGTCTGCATCCCCTGCATACATGTCCTTCAGATTTTCAAAACCCAACGTCTTGACTCTGAACTCCTACAGCAACAAACATTTCCTGCTCAAAGCATCAGCTACTTTGTTAGCAGTCCCTGAAATGTGTTTAATCACAAATGTGAAATTCTTCATATACTCTACCCATTTTGCATGCTTCTGGTTTAATTTCTCTTGTTGACTCACAAACTGCAATGCATGATTATCGCTGTACAGAACGAACTCCTTGGGTATCAAGTAATGCCTCCACTTCTTTAACGCCTGTATGATGGCATAAAACTCTTTATCATATGTGGAGTATTTCATCTTTGCTTCATCCAACTTCTCGCTGAAATATGCAACTGGTCTGTCATCTTGACTCAAGACCCCTCCTACGACATATCCACTTGCATCACATTTCACCTGAAATGTCTTCTGAAAGTTAGGCAACACCAGAATTGGTTGCTCTGTGATCTTTCGCTTCAACAGAATGAAGCTCCTTTCAGCCTCTGTTGTCCAGTGAAAAGTCTTGTGTCGCTTCTTCACTGTGTCCATCATCGCGGCGCTAATTCCACTAAAATTTCTAATGAATTTTCTGTAGAAACTAGCCAGTCCATGGAAACTCCTCACCTCAAAAACATTTCTCGGTGATGGCCAACTCTTTATCACTTCCACCTTTTCGGGATCCATCTTCAACTCATTCGCTGATATAACAAAACCCAAGTAAATGAGCTCTGTCTTCATGAAGGAACACTTCTTCATGTTGACCAACAGCTTCTCTTGCTGCAGTCTTCTCATCACAATAGCCAAATGCTTTAAATGCTCAGCCTTGGTCTTGCTGAAAATTAGTATATCGTCCAGATATACGACTACAAACTTACCGATGAATTCCCTCTGGACTTCATTCATCAGCCTCATGAATGTGCTCGACGCATTTGTCAATCCAAACGGCATGACCAACCATTCATACAAACCTTCATTTGTCTTGAATGTTGTTTTCCATTCATCACCCTCTCTCATGCGAATTTGGTGATACCCACTCTTCAGATCAATCTTCGAAAAATAATTTGCCCCACTCAGGCAATCCATCAGATCATCCATTCTCGGCAGTGGAAATCTGTACCTGATGGTGATTTTGTTAATCGCTCTAGAGTCTGTACACATTCTCCAGCCTCCATCCTTCTTTGGACTTAGTACTGTCAGAACAACACACGGACTTAAACTCTCTCTGACCAGTCCTTTGTCCAGCAGATTCTATACCTGCCTTTTGACCTCCTCATTCTCTTATGGTGTCAACCTGTATGCTGCTTTATTTGGTAAACTTGCTCCAGGTATGAGGTCAATATGGTGAGTCACTCTTCGCATCGGTGGCAACAAATGAGGTAGTTCGTCCATGATGATGTCAGCGAACTCTCCCAGCAGTTCCTGAATCTCTTCTGGTAGACCATCCACTCTTGTGCTAGTCAGGACAATTCTGGGTTTCCTGACCACAAAGAATTGTGGATCTTTCTTCTTATCCATCTCATTGAGAAGTTCCTTCCCACTCATGAGAAGTATTGTATTTCTCACTTCCGGCTTCACTTCTTTATCCTTTATCAGAAGCAATCTGTGTGTCATCCCATCCTTCTCCAAGGTGTATGTGTTCATCCTCCCATCATGAACAACATTTCTATCATACTTCCATGGTCTACCTAGCAATATGTGGCAGACATCCATGGGAATGACATCACATAGGATCTTATCCTTATATTCACCCATTTTAAATTCAACTAAACATTGTTTAGTGACACTCACCTGATGTCCCTTCTGCAGCCATGATACCTTGTATGGACTCAGGTGATTGGTCGTCTCCATCTCTAGCTTTTCCACCATCTCGGTCGAAACGATATTATCGGTGCTTCCGCTGTCCACAATGACCTTGCATTTCCTGCCCTTGGTCTTGTACGTGGTCCTGAACAATCTAGTTCTCTGAGCGGTATCCTCCACCTCCTTCTCGGGTGTTAAGAGAACTTTCTGTACCGTCAGTGACTTCCCACTTCCGGTGTCTCCATTCTCAGCATCATGCCTCTGCGCCTCAGTGATGTGAGCTTCTCCTCCGTCTTGTTTTTTCTCTGGACACTCGAATGATTTGTGCCCATTCTTCCCACATGTAAAACATGTGATCACTCCTCCTCTTCCTCTACCTTGACCTCTAGTACAAGGAAGAGTGTTTGCATCAGCATATCTGCCACCCTGCTCGGTATGCTGTCTCCTCGGCTCAGCATCTTGTTGTCCTCGCTGTGAGGTTCCACCTCTTTCAACCCTACCCTGATGTTTCTTCGACTCCTCCTTGGGCTTCTGGTATTTCTCCTGGGCAACTGCCTTGCCTCTGGGCTGACTCCTGCCTCGCCCTCGCTGTCCTTGCTTACGGCTCAGCTTCTCCTCGGCTTTCAGAGCCATTTGGTAATCATCCTCAACTGTTCGGATGGTAACCATGCTTAACTCATCCTGAATGTCATATCTCATACCATTCAAGTATCTCGCCACCTTTTCATCATCGCTCTCCCGATGACCTGCTCTGATATTGAGCCTGTAGAATTCTTCGGTGTACTCCTTCACCGTCATCAACTTTTGTCTCAGGTTCTGCATTTGCCTGAACAGAGTGATCTGATAATCTCTGGGGATGAATTTCACTTTCATCTTAGAGATCATTCTGTTCCAGCTCTTGATCTTCTGTTTGCCCTTGGAATGTCTATCTGCCTGTAGCTCGTCCCACCACAATGCTGCGTGTCCCTTCAACCGGGTGACAGCATGTCTAACCTTCTTGTCCTCTTCGATCTCCTCATAATTGAAGTAGGTGTCAAGAGCTCGAATCCAATCCAGCAACTCTTCTGCATCCAGACTTCCCTCATAGACTGGAATGTCCATTTTCACCTTCGCACCCATCCTGGTGATGGCTTTGATCAATCGCTCAGTCGATGCATCTTCTGCTGTGACTTCTTCTGCATGTCCAGCTTCCTCTTCAACCTTGGAATCACTAGGATCCCCAACACTAGCTCCGCGTCTTTGCACTATCTCCATCTCCTCGAGTCTTGCTCGGAGATCTCTCATCTGACGCTCCATTTCTGGATTCCCTACTGGCCTACCTCTTCTTCGAGCATCCCTGTCTTCTCGATCAAGTGACTGCCTTTCTCTTCTTGGTGGTATGGAGAAATCTTCTTCTCTTCTTCAGAAAGCAAAGATGTTCCCGCTCTGATACCACTCTTGATGCAACCGCTCACTCCTTGGAGTATGATCGCTCTCACCAGGACCTTCTCTCACTTGGCCCGAAGAGATAAAATGCCCTTCAACTTCCCCATCGGAAGTTCTTCACCCACAGCAACTTTCCACTGATCTCCCTTCCAAATCAGGAAATCGGACTTCGTGGTTTCGCGAATCCTGTAGTCGCGCGCCTTTACCTTCCGATTCTACGAATTCCGATACGGGTCAATCGTTGACTTCCTCCTGTTCTGTCGGAGGTTTCCCTATCGGGAAATCGCTGCTCGCGATGTCAACGAGTTGGAACTTCAACCCCCAAACCTTGATGTGCCGATTCTCCGATGACACGTATGGACTTGACCCTACCTTCTATCCTTTTCTCGAAATTTTTGAAACTCATGGGATCGCGAGTCCTGACCTTGATGAACTTGGGACTTACCTTTCCCTAATTCCCGATATGGTGCCACCTGTACTCCACTAAAACTCGCGGCCCCACACTGCCACATCACCTCAGGGTTTCACGGATCGTGAATCCGCGATGCAAGCATTCTTTGCCGTCGGGAACCCCAATTTCCACGAACCCCAAGATATTGGGATTCTCTGACATGTGCTCCCATGATCAATAGCTCATATCTTGTTGGAGTATCGCTCTTTGCGATATCGTTACTCCTGCTCTAGAAAATTAGCACTCCAACTCCCGATACGCCGATATGCGATGGCACACACCAATCCAACGATCCCAAATCGATGGCGCTATTTCCTCCTGAGCTTCGAGCTTCTAATGCTCAGCCTATAACCTCCGTGCACCTTTGCACGATCGGGCGACTCTCGGCTCCTCGTGAAATCTCTCCAGGAGATTTCAACTGTCCATCTCTCCGTGGATATTTCTTGTGAAAAGAAATAAACATCCTCTCTGTGAGACTTTGTTCATTTACTTGCCAACCTGCAGAGATTTTCTCAGGCGTTCATGACACTCATGCAATTATCCTTCTGTGAACTTTTGGCCTATCCCTCCTGAGCTTATCCTTTCTTCACAAGGCTTAGTGAAGACTTATTGCACGCACTCCTTGCAGCAAAGCTCCCAATACGACTAAGTATTGGAACTCTTCAATTCTGCGCACTCTTGCAGCAGAATTCTTCCACTCCCTTAGCTCAAAATCGCAACTCTGAGTCTACTTCTAGCCTGTGCACACCTTGCATGGCTCTCGTGCCAATCCTGCACTTTTGAATTGAGAACAAAAGTTATCCCTAAGTAAACCCTGCAGTCATGCACTCCTTGCGGACAAATTCAACTGCACTCCTTGCAGGAATTCTCTGGCTCACTTAGAGAAACAATTGAAACTCATTCACTCATTCTCTTCTGACTTCAAATCGACCATGAAATCACATACACAGCATATAAAAGAAAATGCATGATAGGAAGCAAATATCCATAAGCAGAATGACATCAACACAGAGAATAGACACACAACCATGGAATTGAATCACAGCTTTTCTATTAATTCAATATCTGTACATGGAAGTTCTTCAAACAATTCTATTCTCTACTCTTCTCTTATTGCTCCTGAATGAATGATGATAATACAATGATACAAAGGAGGGTGCCTATATTCCGTTTCCCTCTCGAAAACCGAAACTATCAAATCTACAATTAAATTCCTATCTAACAACATTAAATCTATTAAATGCCTCAGCTACCTAAGGATGAGAGCTTAAAGGCTCAAGGTCCCCTTTACAATACATGTGTGCTTCTTTATGAATGACTTCATCTAAAGGATGGCGCAACAACTTTCAAGTATTTCAAAATGTGTGCTGGCGCTGTCCAACTGTCCTTTCCGCTCCATGCACTGGCTTGCTTGGTTGAGTGAGCGATGCTCTTGCATCACTTTCTATGGCAAGCCTACCCCTCCCAGGGGACAGTCCCTTGTTCAGGCTCGTCCTGGAGGCCAACTTTCATTTTCCAGTCAAACCCCAGTCATAAATCTACTGCTGGCATGGGGGCAACCCTCGTTTGTTGGAAACCCTTCACAATCCCAGGAATATCTTCAGGAGGCACTTTTACCCAACCCCACGTTGGGGGGCACTTGTATAATAACCCACTAGGAGGAGTATCCAATCCTATCCCTTCCGGAATGTCTTACGGGCAATCTTATTCAGGCGATATCCAAAACACCACCTGGAGTTCTTCGGGACCACAGTCTTATCCTCCTTATGGGTCTCATGTGTATCCACCTCTGGGATCTACTCCTTACCATTCTCAAGGCCAAAATGTTTATCCTCCTCCCGGGAAAATAAATCACCCTGTCTATAATGTTCAAAACCCATCGGGTTATGCCCATGTTTCTCATACACCATCGAATCCTACTTATCCTGGCCAGCAACAACTGTATGTAGGAGGACCTACTAGTTACAACTATCCACCTAACCCAGTCTATGGTCCTAATGGTTTTCCTATTCCATACCAGTATCATTCACAAATTAACTGACAACTACGTTTCCTTGTGACTCTGGATCTCCTAGACTTGTCTTGGTTAACTAATGATCCTATCTCTCATTCATCGGTTTGGCTAGTCATTCCAACTAAACTTCCTTCTGATATTTTGAAATTTGATGGAAACCCTGGCGAAGATCCAAACAACCATGTGATGACTTTCCATTTGTGGTGTTCATCAAACTCCCTCATGGATGATTCTATACATTTGCATCTTTTCCAGTGAACACTTACCAGTTCAGCAACAAAGTGGTATATTGAACTACCACGTGCTTCTTTTCATGATTTTAATTCCATTTCCATGTCTTTCGTCACGCACTTTCAACTGCCTATTTGCTACGAGACAGGTACTAAACCCTTGACCTCCCTTCGTCAAACTAACTCTGTGCATATCTTTGACCATATTCATGAGTGGAAGCGACGACGAAGGATGATCAAGGAAATCATTCCTAACATGCTCTTGGCAGAATGGTTTACTAAATCACTGTTACCCCCGATCACTCATGATGTCGCTATGGGTGGTGTGGTCACAGAGGAACAAGCCATTGCTTGGGCTCAATACTTAGACTTGGTTTATTCCCAATCTGGTACTTTGCATGATTTGCTTCCGAATGCTGCTCGAGCTAATACCGATCCTTCTAAGCCATCATCCTCATCTCATGCAGATGGTGTTATCGGTTCTGTCAAAACTCAATATTTTTCCAAATCAACTACACCCTCCTCTACCTCCCCCCAAACTCAGACCTCTGAGGTGAATGCAGTTCAATATGCCCCTTCACAACAATCCGAAGGTAAGAAGAAGACAAAGAATAAATCAAAAAATAATAATGAACAACCCAAAAATCAAACACCTACTACCGAAAAGCAACCACAATGGAAACTAAAATTCCCATGTATCATTTGTGGTGACGATCACTACACTCGAGATTGTCCGCTTCGTAATGAAGTGGCCAAAATGTTCCAAGGGAAGTCACAACCCGCTGTGCTTACTCAACCTTTTCCACAGCAGCAATCCATGGTTGCTCAAACCCCCTCTCCTGGGGGCAGTTCTAGTGATCCTAATGATGAGGCATCATCGAGTACACATATTTATATGTTTAATGGGATCAATTTGACCACTCGCTTTAAGACCTACGACACACCAGGTAACCTTGATAAAGGAAAATACACTAACGGTGCCAGCACTTTACCGGATCCATCATCATCCTATGTTAGTCTTCCATCGGTTAATCCTACGTATGGACCACTTCAGATTGAAAAACCCATGTTCAACTCTATCTTATGCCCTCCTAAGAGCACTATCTACAAAGCTACCTTCAATCCTAGTTCACGTGCTGCCCAAAAATACAACATTGTCGAAGATTTGGCTCAAGCACCATGTGCTATGTCTACGTTAGAAGTTCTACAACACTACCGCAGTCAACATAGAATTCTCTTGACCACTCTTGGTACTGTTGATCCTGAGTCATCCAATCAGATCATGTTTAGCTTAGATAATTATGCATCTCAACTCTCCCACCAACTTTCTTTCCAAGTTGATGTTATTGTTCACAATCAACAAATCCATCGAACTATTCTAGATGAGGGAGCCTCAACTTGTGTCATGTCTTTAGCGTGTTGGAAAGGTTTAAAATCACCAGCACTCAACAAATCCCCAATGATGTTATGCACCTTCGATGGGCAAAGTTTTGATCCCCATGGGATTTTACAGTCCCTGCCCATCCAATTGGGTGGTAAAACTGTTATTGTTGATGTCGAGGTGGTCGATACTCCCCTCGATTACAACTTGTTACTTGGAAGAATTTGGTTTTATGCTATGACTGTCGTTGCCTCATCAGTCTTTCGATGTGTACAATTTCCTCACCAGGGAAAAATTATCACTGTTGATCAATTGGATTTCTGCACAACTGATGCTTTCACTCCTGCTACCAACAACATTCCTTTCTTGGGAGACCACAAGATCACGTATGAAAGCATTGGTGTTGGCTTGCTGAAAGATTCTAGCCTCATGGGTATCCTCCCTACACCACTTCCACTGACTACACATCACATTGCCATTGTCAATATGATTTCGACCACGACTTATCAATCTTTGGAATCATGTGACCCTTGGATTGTCCCTTTTCCTTTGGAATTCGATGCACTAAGTGACACCCAACCACTTAGTCTAGTAGAAATGTCATACGTTTCTACCCAGTCTGCTTCTCCCTTGTCAAACGACCAACATCTATTGGCGCCTGACATTTCCTCGATGCAATCACGGTTGAGTTCCTTGTCATCTGTGATCGACTACATTTCCCCAAATTTTCCTTCTGATGAATCTATTTCAGAAATGTTTCACATGGACAAGTTACCTTGGGATAATCACCGTCACCGATCCTCTTTTCTTCCCCCTCGTGAATAAATTCGGGCAGATATACCCTCTATCTCCCCTCCTGGTGTTGATTTTTCATCACCTCCCATTCTTTCAACTTCTGACGATTTGGATCCAGTAGTGGACATGGTGATTTCTTTGATAGGATTACTGGAGCCTAATCTCGTTACTCCTATCGCGACCCTCGACGTGCGTTCCTTCTCAAGTGATTATCTTCCATCCAGCGAAGATCTCCTGGAGGCCATGACCGCATTTTATCCATTGACATGGTACCCTTCCAAAGCATTATCTTCTTGGAAGCCATGATCTGGATGAAACCATGAGCATAGTTTCTCTTCTCTGTGGCAAGCTCGTTAAAAAATGAAACAGAGGACTTGAGCATAGTTCTTTTCCTATGTCAAGCTCGTTAAAAAATGAAATAGTCACCTCTCTTGAACCTTCTTTTCATCCACCCTTCTCCTTCGGTGAATGAATCGAATCTTGGAGGGCATGTCTCCAGCCTTTGATAATCTTTCTGGATTTAAGCCACTAGATTTCAAGTTGGGGGCATACCGAGCTTAGTCTTTGTTCTTTCTTGTGCTCATAAATACATGAGAATGCATCCAGGTAGACTTTTATCTCTTTTTCGGACCTGTATGGATACATGAAAAAGGAACCCCCTGGAGTCTCCTTTAAGCTCTTTTCAGACTCTCTAAACATGAAAAGATTTCTGAGTGATCTTTCTTCCTTTTCCACTCGTTAAACGGTTTGAAAGGGCGTCTTTCGAGTGATAATTTATCTCTTTTTTGGCCTCGCAAGACTAACATTACGAAAAAGGACAACATTGGAGTCATCTTTAATTTCTTTTCAGACTCTCTAAAGATGAAAAGATTACTGAGTGATCTTGTTCTTTTCACACTCGTTAAAGTATTTGAAGAAAATGTCTATTGAGAGATAGTTTATCTCTTTTTCGGTCTCGTCAGACTACTTTACAAAAAAGGAACTGAGAGAGTTCTCTTTTAAGTGTTTTT
>SNQJ01S0292963.1:0-10678 GCA_010110895.2 Picea sitchensis | reverse complement strand
GCGAGTAGCGAAGTGCCAAGAGAACACATGGCAAAACTTCAAAGTGGGGCCCGCGTGATTGACGGGTGGACAAGCATCGCCTAGAGAAGGGAGTCAATGCTCTGTTGACTTATCGTGTCTCGGGGATTCGCGGGAGAAGGGCATGAGAGCTCAACACTTGGACTTATGAAGTCGCGAGTAGCTAGAGGAGAAATTAAATATCGCTTCTCGAGGGTTCGCGAAGGGAAGGTGCTAAGATTCGACGCTACAACTCGCGAAGGGGCGAGTTGCGAGCAATACGAAGGGAAGGTCAACCTTCCCTGACTTTCAAGTCTCGGAGGATCGCATAAGGGAGG
Organism: Picea sitchensis; assembly: GCA_010110895.2. Lineage (NCBI taxonomy): Eukaryota > Viridiplantae > Streptophyta > Pinopsida > Pinales > Pinaceae > Picea > Picea sitchensis. Next base: position 10,343 of record SNQJ01S0292963.1, on the reverse strand, counting down.
ATCGAGAGTTCAACCATTGAACTCACGAAGCGGCGAATAGCGAGAGGAGCTAGAGTTTAGCCTAGCCGGTGGTCATGCGCGGAGGACGCTGACGGAAGGAAGCTATACCCTTCTCGTGATCTTGGGTATCAGTGAATTGTGAAGAAAATTCGAGGGTCTTTGACTCACGATTCGCGAGATGACGAGTTGTGAAAGGCGCCTGCATTTAGGCGCGTATGTGGTCCTATCGAACTAGGGACTAAAGAAAGGGAGCTAGTGCTTTGTCGTTAAGCGGCGGGTAGATCTGGACGGCCAAAAATCTGCGTGCCCAGATCTACGGCCAGCATTTAATTCCGAAGCCCCCTCGCCATTCTACCTTCAAGATTGGACTCAATGGTATCGCTGAGTCGCGAAACACGAAAAGGCGCCTGGTTTGTTTGGCCTGTGGTCCTAACCCACGATCACAGGGAGGTGAACAGGGAAGAACTAGCTTGCACTAGACCCCCGTAGGACTTTGGGGATTCTGTTCCTTGAGGAAGAACGAAATTTTTCTACGTTATAGTGGGTATGTGACAACCACCCACTCTAATTTGCATGGGTATCCAAAGCTGCAACCAAGGCATCTCCACTATCCTCTTGAGAATATTTTCCAAACTCATTATTAGAATCATTCTTTTGTTGTTTATTCTTATTTTTCTCTTCCTTGCAGTCTCTTTTGAAGTGCTTGACCTTGTCGTAGTTCCAACATTTTGCCTTGGACTTTCCAGGAGACTTACGTCTCCTATGGGATTTTGATCTACTATTTTTCCTCTTCTTGCCTTCTCCTTCGATCTTCCATGAACAACCAAGGCCTCATTGGTGGATTCATAAGCTTTTTGCCTCACCTTCTCTGAGAGTAAAGTAACCTCGATCTCATCAAGCAACAATTCCTTTACAGTGCTTCTAATGGCCATTACCAAGTTGTCTCATGAATTTGACAAAGAAAATAAAAGGGTCACAGAACAATCCTCCTCATCCATCTTCACTCCAAATGATCAACTACATAATCACTGTCACTCATTCTCTACACACACACACACACACACACACACACACACACACACACACAACAATGCAACATTCATTAAGGGTTATGTGGAATCAACTTTAGTTGGCCATGGTTAATTATATTTAACCATAGTTGACTATGGTTGAAAATATTTAATAATATTATTACTTGGTTGATGTTACTTAATGGTTGTGTCACGATGTGATGTTGTTCTTGGCTAACTTATGTCGAATTGCTACATTCCTTAATGGTTATATTTTATTATGACGTTCATAAAAGGCTATGTTGCACTGCAACGTCCTTGAAGGGTTATGTTGGATTGCAACGTTCCTCGATGGTCATGTCTCATTGCAGCATTCACTTATGTCAAATTGCTACACTCATCAATGGTTATGTTGCATTGCGACCTTCATTAAGGGCTATGTCGCATTTTAATGTTCATAGTTATGTTGGTTTGTGATGTTCCTCAATGGTTATCGTTTTGGAGTTAAATATTGAAGACTTTAAAGTATTAAAAAATACTTGGGTGTATTGCTTTTTGGAGTAAAGTACTAAAATTTTTGGAGTAATAAAGAAATTGATGGTTATTGTTTTGGAGTTAAGTATTGAAGACTTTATAGTATTAAAAAATACTTGGGTGTATTGCATTTTGGAGTAAAGTACTGGAATTTTTGGAGTAATAAAAAAACTGTGATAGCCATCTAACCATTTTATTTGAGCTAGTGATTGAATGCTTTTTATTTTGTATTTGCCACATGTATTTATGTGATAAAAGATGATTTCAAATGAATTGACAACATTTTTTGGACTCAAAATTGAAGTTCATATGAAGTAACTCATGGATAAGGGCACTGAAATTGAGTAGAAGAAATTTCAAAAATGTACATCTAGCAGTTCCATTCTAGCTATAAAATTATTTCCAAGATTATAGCTGATCGGATTAAACTGATTCTGTCAGGAATAGGCAATGTTATCACTCCAAGAAATCACTCCCCGACTGTGGAAGGGTGTAAGCTTGGTAACTTTAAAAACATCAATAATGTGGAGGAAAAGAGGATCAGATCGTATGACATTATAAACTCATATCCATTTAGGAATACACCAGTCACTTGAAAGACCAAGGCTTTCAACTATGTAACTCAGAAAGTTTTAACTTAATGTGTGGAAACATGGAGAAGACCTATTATGCTAACATAAATAACTATACAATAGTATATGTGTATGGCCAATAATGATAGGTAAAATACTCTTCACACCAACAAAAACATATATAAGATTGCATATAATATATGGCCAGACCCAACAGGTAAATACTTGCAACTTTAGCTTATGAATGCACCAATAGGATAACAACTATCTGGTATTAAGAAAAAAATCAGAAGCAAAGTATATAAGTTTAGTATACGAACAAAGAGATGGGATGACAACTTTCTGTCATTGAATATACATAAACTTGGAAAAAAAGGAAATGGAAAACTAAGTAACACAGTGAAAGAAGCTCGATGTCAAGATATATTAATGGACATCTCCAAAGAATGAAATGTACAAGTCTTCAAGAATAGAACCACAGTCCTCGGACCGTTCTTCCTCCCCCCTGAACTGTGTCTCTGTGGGATTTAAATAAGCTTTACAAATCAGTTTCAAGATCCTCAAAAGATGGATTTTATAACCTCTTTTCTTATCTCAAATTCAAATTTGTGAGGTGGCTGGAAAAGACATAAATTTTTGGAAATATGCTGCTCAAAGATTGACCCATATCTCTCAAACCAAAATCGCTGTGTACAAAATGGAAGAGACTTTTGTATATTGGTTTGTTGTGAGAAAAAACCTCTCTCATTTCTTTGATATTCGTTTTCATTTGCCTGGGATCTGCATTTCAAAAACATGTGTCAAAGAGGGAAATTCTGAGATTCGAAAATTAGGGCTCAGAGATGAATTCGATTTTCCCAATATACGACACCTGTAGGAAAAATGAAAGAGGTTATTGTTCTTTGACATGTTAGTAACAAAAGCCTCCACCCATTTCTCAAAATGATTCTCCAGTCGCTCAGAATCATCATTTGAAAATGATGACTCAGCATAGTAAAAACAGACTCTTCTGCACTTTCGACGACTCATTTGCCCTTGAAAATCTGATTTAGCCACCAAAAAGGAAAAATTTCGGTGGCTCATTACACTGTAAAATTACCACTTAGCCGCCGAAAGCTAAAATTTACTTTTGGTCTATTTTATGAGGTGAAATCCTTATTTTATTGAATTGATATGATTATAAGCCTTTCTCATAAACTCCATGACTAAAATACATCTTCTCTCTAAATCTATCTTGTCATGTGAAATCTCAATGATTTTGGAAATCATTTTTGATCGCTAACATCTGGCTCCAACTGGGATGGAGACCTTCCTGTAAGGTTTCCAAGAACCACAGATCTAATGCCTTTCCTAAAAAATAAAATATGAACTTAATGTCTAGTGTTGCATGGGCATGGAGTCAGTATTCCATTGGGCATGGAGTCAACCATTTCACCTCTTTTTGAAAATCTTCCATGACTGTATGGATGATCTCTGTATATCTTCAAGACTGCCTTTATTCACACAAAGTAACTGCTACATCTGCTGCAAAATGAAAGAAAAGGAATGCTTGGGCAGTAAGCTTATTTCCTACCTACTCTACTCTAACCACTTCTGTAATTTGGTTAGGTAAAGACAAATTTCCATAACATCCATCCAAGTAATTTTAATACTGAAATGATTTCATCATCCTCACTGATCAATATTTGATGTTTGAAATGCAAAAACAGTGATAAAAAATCATTCACAAAACCAAAATCATATGGAAATACTGATAAGTTTAACAAATCTGAAGTCTTCATGTTCTCTGAAACGTATGATTCTATGAAGGCTGCCACTGGATCTTTGAAACTGATATCAGAAATGTGTTGGTCTTCAGGAAAAAGTTCCACCTATATGACTGCTTCTTTGCCAAAAGATTGATAACCTTCTTCTTCTTTTATGATTACCTTGTGATCATCAAAGCCTTTGACCTCTTCTTCAGAATAGTGTTCAGAAAATGATGATAGAGCAGTATTTGAATAACATAGATTTTGATCATCTATACAAATGTAGTTGTCTATACGATCATGAGTTATCATAGGTTCAACATGCTTTGTAAACTGATCATAAATTTTACATGAATGCCTGTCTCTGGAATTCTCTGCCAATGTTGAAGAATCTGATTCACACTCTGAGATAATCTTAGTTGCTTGCTGCTATTCTAAAACTGCCTCATAGTCATTACCTTCCCGCTCAGATTCTGAATTATACTGACATTCTCCTGGCTCAAATTTATGCAGATTTTCAAAATCAACATGCTCTCGGATCCTCCTGGAAACATGAATATTTTCCTCCACCTCTAAAGCATCTTCATACATAATGCTTAATGATGAAGATTTCCTTTCTAACAGAAGAAGGACATGTTTTGACTGCAGTCCCATCACATAATATATCATGGCAGCTGTCTCTGTAGGCCTGATCTCCAAAGGCATGTCATGATAGCTGTTGTAAAACCTTCGATTGAAGACAGACAAAGCTTCACCCTACTCTCTCTTCAAATCATAAAAATCAACAAGGTATGAATCTAGTGATTTATGTTCGCCCCAATGTTTCATAAAAACATTAGTGAATTATATCCAAGAGCCAATGGAGTCGGCTCTTAAACTCTTGAACCATATAGTAGCATCTCTAATCAATGAATTAGAGAAAAATCTCATGATAACATCCTCATAAACAATCTGAAAATGATCAATAAAATCTTCAAAAGATTCCAAGTGCCTCTCAGCTAAAGCTTGATTCTCTCCAAAAAACCAAGGGAGATATTCATAACAGTTAAGAGGATAAGGATGAAGATGAGAGGGCAAATTTAATGGCTTAAACGTCTTCATCCTAATTTTGATTTGAAAGGTTGTGGGCTGATCATGAGGGATAGCAATTTGCTGACAAGGTTCAGAGGTTATGGCAACAAGTGTTGAGCTCTGTATAGGTTTTGAATTAGTTTTGATTTCTTCAAGGTTACATGGCTGATCAGATTCCGAAGGAATTTGAATACAAATGTCATTTTTATAAATGAACTGAGGCACAAAAATTGATTTAACTTCTACAATACAAGCAGGCTGCAAATCTTCTTCTAAAGATGGATTTATAAAAGATGGTTGATAATCTTCAGAATATACAAAATAGAGGATAATTGTTTTAACATGTGAAGGGAAAAGTATAAAGGAGTTGATAAAGAATAACAGTAGTTCATAAAGTAAACTGATGAACTAGTACCTGGATTTTGAATTCAGCCTCTTCATCTTCTATCAGCCGGAGTCTCCCCAGTGGAGTCTTTAATGTGGAGTCGCCAGGCATATGATTACAGTCAAGTTTTATGTCTGTCTCTTGTTTGCCATCAAGAATCAGATCTTTGTCGTTCTCCTAGGGTTGCTTTCACTTTCGTTCCTCGGCAATGATGCCATTTTGTTATAACTCCAAGAAATCACTCCCCAACTGTAGAAGGGTGTAAGCTTGGTAACTTTAAAAAGATCAATAATGTGGAGAAAAAGAGGATCAGATCGGATGACATTATAAACTCATATCCATTTAGGAATACATCAATCACTTGAAAGACCAAGGCTTTCAACTATGTAACTTAGAAAGTTTTAACTTAATGTGTGGAAACATGGAGAAGACCTATTATGCTAACATAAATACCTATACAATAGTATATGTGGATGGCCAGTAATGATAGGTAAAATACTCTTCACACTAGCAGAAACATATATAAGATTGCATATAATATATGGCTAGACCCAACAGGTAAATACTTGCAACTTTAGCTTATGAATGCACCAATATGATAACAACTATCTGACATTAAGACACACATTAGAAGCAAAGTATATAAGTTTAGTTTACCAACAAAGAGATGGGATGACAACCTTCTGTCATTGAATATACACAAACTTGGAAAGAAAGGAAATGAAAAACTAAGTAACACAGTGAAAGAAGCTCGATGTCAAGATATATTAATGGACATCTCCAAAGGATGAAATGTACAAGTCTTCAAGAATAGAACCACAGTCCTCAGACTGTTCTTCCTCCACCCTGAACTGTGTTTCTATGGGCTTTAAATAAGTTTTACAAATCAGTTTCAAGATCCTCAAAAGATGGATCTGATAACCTCTTTTCCTATCTCAAATTCGAATTTGTGAGGTGGCTGGAAAAGACAGAAATTTCTGGAAATATGCTGCTCAAAGATTGACCCATATCTCTCAAACCAAAACAACTGTGTACAAACTGGAAGAGGCTTTTGTAGATTGGTTTGTTTTGAGAAAAAACCTCTCTCAGTTCTTTGAGATTCGTTTTCATTTGCTCGAGATCTGCATTTCAAAAACATGTGTCAAAGAGGGAAATTCTGAGATCCGAAAATTAGGGCTCAGAGATGAATTCGATTCTCCTAATCTATGACACCTGTAGGAAAAATGAAAGAGGTTATTGTTCTTTGACGTGTTAGTAACAAAAGCCTCCGCCCGTTTCTCAAAATGATTCTCCAGTCGCTCAGAATCATCATTTGAAAATGATGACTCAACATAGTAAAAATAGACTCTTCTGCGCTTTCGGCGGCTCATTTGCCCTTGACAATCTGATTTATCCGCCGAAAAGGCCGAAAAGGAAAACTTTCGGCGGCTCATTACACTGTAAAATTACCACTTTGTTGTGGAAAGCTAAAATTTACTTTTGGTCTATTTTATGAAGTGAAATCCTTATTTTAATGAATTGATATGATTATAAGCCTTTCTCATAAACTCCATGACTAAAATACATCTTCTCTCTAAATCTATCTTGTCATGTAAAATCTCAATGATTTTGGAAATCATTTTTGATCGCTAATAAACAATGTGCTATGTAATGGATCCTCCTATATGAAAAGAAAGATGTAAAAAAAATATATGACTAATATAATTGAGCCTCTAAACAGTGAAAAATCATTTGTGATAAGTTAAAGTTCTCACTATTTTGAAATCCAATATTTCCAAATAATGTGGAAATTGGAAAATATTTTCACTAAATCACAAATTTACATCGTTAGTCTACAAATGAATTCTAAAGTTAATGGTGTTGAATCACTCCAACTAATTTTGAATTCCTATAAATATGTATACAAAACCCAAAAATATGTACACACGTATATGCATTGATGAAAGTTTTAATGGAAAGATATCTGTTGGGAGAAGAGGGTTTCTAAAGTTAATGGTGTTGAATCACTCCAACTAATTTTGAATTCCTATAAATAAGTATACAAAACCCAAAAATATGTACACAGGTATATGCATTGATGAAAATTTTAATGGAAAGATATCTGTTGGGAGAAGAGGGTTTTTGTTTGAAGATCTGGAGAGCTTTCGATTGAATATACACAAAATTAATGGAGGATCCACGGCGGTATCAATTCTCCCTTGTTCTATCCAGCAAGTATTCCTGCTGCAATTGGCCATGGGAAAAATAAACGAGTTTCGTTGAAGATGACAATCTGCCAAGGCGTAGACCAGAATGGGCCCAGACAAGTTTTAAGCATAACCGTCAATGGTTTGAACATGCCGAATCCCTTCGTGATCGGTTCAGGACATTCTGGAACAAGTTACAACGTCATGAAAAGGCTTTTTGACGAAGGATCAGAACCTGTCATTGCCAAAACGAAGGCTTACCGGACATATTTGGAATGGAATTGATGGCAAGGAGGTTCCCTCTTTTGCCGGAGGGTTTCTGTAACATAACTTCTCTTATGTCAATATACATTCTCCATCTGATTGAGGACGCTATGCTGTTTAATGCTACCATTAGTTTCTACTGGCAAGTGTTTGTGGTTGAAGAAGGTGACTAGGGTTGCAGGGCAATGGCTACTGCGAATATGGAGGTTTTGGGTTTTGGTGATGCCGAGACAGTTGGAAAAATGCAGATTCGGCTTTTAGTTCAGGATGTATGTTAAGTATTTGACAAGATGCTTTCCCACAAATGTTTGAAAAAATTCCTAAACAAAATGTGGTTGTCTGAACTGCAATAGTTGCGAGATGTGCATTGGTTGATGATTTTGGTGTGAGTTACGGTGACAGCAGCGCCGATCATGTCCACCTTTCTACCACTGGTGAGGTTGTATGAGGGCAGGACCATCACATTGCAGGTACAAAAGCTGAAATCTGTTGCCTCCATGAAATTAAAATTATAGAAAAATGGACATCCGGGTGGCCTAACAGCACATTCTATGTGCTGATAAGCAATTGGATGATCGTTGTTTGCTTTTAGATTACAACATTGTTAGGGATTCAATACTATAGTTGGTTCTTTTTCTTCGTGGAGGCTAAGACAGAAATGATATACTCTCTTAGTCCAAGGGCGATTCTTTTAAGGATGCAATTAATACAAACAACTATGTCACTTTGTTTGCTTTAGATTACAACATTGTTTAGAATTCAATGCTATAGTTGGTTCTTTGTCTTCGTGGAGGCTAAGGCAGAAATGCTATACTCTCGTACTCCATGGGCCATTCTTTTAAGGATGCAATTAATACAAACAACTATGTCATTTCATCTCCATAATGTGGATATTATGGAGAAATTATAGGGAGTTCTAGTAATCAATTTAATGGTTTTTGGCCTCCAACATTGGATTTGTACCATTGGCTCTATATGAAGTGGACAAAGAAAATGATTATGAGATGGGTCACGAAGGGTGTTTGTACATGTTGACCCTGAAATTAGAACATCGAGGACACATTATATATATAGAGAGAATATATATATATATATTAAAAAAATGAAATATAGATATAAAGATCCATTTTTTTAGAAAATATAACATTTACAAAACACTAGGAATACCTTCAAATCTAAATTTTACCCTTCATCTGCACAATGAAAGACTATAAGAGCTCTTTCATTCTAGCTGAAAGTGAGAAAATAACAATGAAACATGTTCTTTTGAGTCAAATAGGTAGGACATGACTAGGGCACATGTCGAACATGTGTTTGACACGTGTCCTGTTGTTGGCTTGTTCGAGGGGTTTTAGACTCAGGGTTCATAATGCTTGACTAACAAATACCTCATAGGCGTCAACATATTTAATCTTCAAGGACTGAAGAAGGTCTCACCCGAGATGCCATGAGAATCACATAGACCATAGGTTTTGTTACCACTTATATCGCATAGGGATACATATGTGATAACTCATATTTTTTGAAGTGTGGCATCATGATCCTAGCCTTCAAAATGTTTGGATGTTGGTAAAAGGCGTCTTTAGTTGGGCACCATGGAGATCTTGTTAGTTTTCGAACACACCTCAGGTCTGTCTAGGTTCTCAACAGTATACACAGAAATCACACAATCTGAACTGTGAACATAAACACACTGAGATGTCTAGCAACTTAGCACAACGGAAAATAAAACCAACAATTAGATCATACACAGTACACAAGAATTGATGCCCAAATCAATTGTTCTTTATTCAATACAACCTCAGAACAATGTGCTCCTGTAACAGGGGAAATGGCCCTTTCTTACACCAAAAGAAATCACCAAAATACTTATAGAAAACCCTTGTCCATTGCAGAAACCCTCGGTTTTTGTGCCCAATTCTGGTCACTATATTGAGGTCAAACTTCATCCCTAAACCTTTCTCTGCTTGCTAGTCACTTGAGCAGGCCGTCACGGTCTCTCCTACTCCTTTCACTAGCCCTCAAATTTTCCCTTTCAGCGGACTGACTGTAACAACCCCAAAAACTTACTGTAATAACCCCAAGGACTGACTGTAACAACCCCAAGATCTGTGGTTGGTTGTTCCAGGCCTCGGCCATTGCCCTACAGACCTGCTATCCACTTGTAACAGCTCCAAAGCTGCCCAAAAAATCAACGGCCGCCCTCTTCTTACAGGTTGAGCCTTAGAAGTGTTGCGGTTGCCCTCTTCTTGCACGTTGAGCCTTAGAAATGTTGCGGCTACCCTCTTCCTTTCCGGTCGAGCCCTCTTAGATACTTGTGGCTGCCTTTCCTAGTAGGTCGAGCCCTCTTCTCTGCCAAACACTTTCTGAACAACAGAATAACCCAGTGACTAGGCTCCTCTTCTCTCTGGCTGAGTCTAGGCCCTACTCAGTGTTGATGTTTGGACAACATCGGGAAGACATTCTCTAAAGATAATAATTAATAATATAATTATTAATTGATTATTAACTATAGTATATAATAAGTAAATAATAATAACAAATAGTTATTGATTATTCAAGGGACGCATCCT
>SNQJ01S0292961.1:0-10842 GCA_010110895.2 Picea sitchensis | reverse complement strand
TCACCCTCACTTTAATCATAAAGTTATATTTTAATTTGCATCTCACAAATTAATTTGACTAAGACCCACATTCAGCAATTTCTCCCCTTAGGCGCCTAGGGAAGAGAAACACTTGCCTTGGTACTTCATTTTAATTAAAAATTTAACATTTTCGATCTACCTCGACCCTCAACCTTTTGTCGGTCTACCTCGACTAGAATTTCACTGAAAATAATATAACAACCCAACAATCTAGTGGAGTTGTCGACTGGAAGAAATCTCGTTGGAAGCAAATAGGTGTTTAAGAATAAGTTGAATGCACAAGGAAAAGTGGAGAAATACAAAGCTCGTTTAGTAGAAAAAGGTTATTTCTAGGTAAAAGGAATTGACGTTGGTGAGATTTTTTCTCATGCTTCCAAGTTAACTTCAATTAGATTTCTTTTATCTGTTGTTTATTTTTATTTTGAAGTAGAATAGATGGATGTGAAGAAATAATTCCTACATGGGTATCTAGAATAAGAAATCTACATGAAACAACCAAAAGTATTTGTAGAAAAGGGAAAGAAAGAGTTGGTATGCAAGCTCAAAAAGTCCATGTATGGGTTAAACAAATCACCAAGGATGTGGTATAAACAATTTGATGCTTATATTTTGGGACTTAGCTTCACAAGGAGAAAAGATCGCTTTGTGTATTTCAAATTATTTGGTGATCATATTATTTATTTGGTATTGTATTTGGATGATATGGTGTTGATAGGAAATGACAAGGAAATTATCCAAGAAGTTAAGACTTAGTTGTCCTCTAAATTTGACATGAAGGATATTGGTGCTACAAATTTCATTTTGGGCATGGAAATTAAAAGAGATCGGTAAAACAAGAAACTTTGTTTAAATCATAGGAAATATGTCGATAAAATATTGTATAGGTTTAATATGTAGAAATGTAAACCGGCCGGGGTTCTTATTCCCATGGATGTAAAGTTATCTACATATCAATGTCCCAAGAAAAAAGAAGAGGAAGAGGACATGTTTTGTGTTCCATTTTTCTATGTGGTTGGTAGTTTTATGTATGAAATGGTTTGTACTAGACCATACATTGCACATGTAATGGGAGTTTTGAGCATGTATATGTCAAAAACAGGGCGAGAGCATTGAACAACAATAAAGAGGGATTTTAGGTATTTGCATGGCACTACTAGTTATGGATTGTGATACCAAGGAAGATCATGATTGGATAGAGTTTCAGACATACATGGATTTGTTGATGTAGACTGGGCTAGAGATATGGATCACAAAAAATTTACAAGTGGGTATGTGTTTAACCTGTTTGGAGGAGAAATCAGTTGGATGAGCAAAAGACAATATGTAGTGGAACTTTAAACTACAGAAGATGAATACATGACAACCATTCATGCAAGAAAGGAAGTATTATGGTTACATAGATTGTGTTCAAGTATTGGATTGGTATAGAAAGTTGTAAGGATAGATTGTGATAGTCAGTGTACAATCTTCCTGACGAACAACCCAACTTGTCATTCAAATACAAAGCATATTGATCTTAAGTATCACTTTGTGAGAGACATGTTTGAAGAAAAGAAGGTGTTGATGATGAAGGTGGAAACCTTGAAGAATGTTGCAGATTCATTAAAAAAAAATTTGAGCACTGAGAAGTTCTCTTGGTGTAGAGTATATATGGACATTGTTGCCCTCGATTGTTGACTATGTAATCTTGTAACCCCTTGTATGAAAATAAAAAAACAATTGGGGGAATGTTGGGTATGTGTAATATTATTTGCAATATTGATTCCATTTACGATACAATGATATAAGATCCTCGAGGGGTATAGGGGTGGAGCCCTCGAAAAAAAAATTGGTGATTTTTTTTTCGTTCATTTTTGGCGGTTTTATGGCACGTGGTTTTTTGCCAATGGTTTTATAATTCCGATTAAGGAATTAGGGTTTTTGACTACTCTAGTTCAATGGATTAGGGGTTTTGGATGTCATAGGATCCTATATATATTGTATTGTAAACAATGGAGATGGATGATGAATAGAAGATTAGAGGTGCGGCTCTAAACAAATTGTTGGTTTTCCCGGTTTGGGTTTCCAGGGTAAAATATATGTGTAATGTATGTGTTCCATTGTATATTTTTTTCTTTTATTAATAATCTATTTGTAGTATTTTAATGTACAAGGTTAAAATATACACATTAATGTGCTCAATTGTTTTTTCAACTCATAATTTCCATGGGGCCTCTTTACATTAGTGTCATCTACATATATCTTCCATCTTGTTGGCTTTCAGGGTAAGAGTCATGAGCTCTTTTTTTGAATTGTTCCATGAATATGTTGGAAAGTATGGGTGAAAGAGGAGACCCCATTGCTACACCACTAATTTCTCATATAATTAACCCTGAAAACTAAAGAAGGTTGATCAAAGACATATTGTAATATACCTGACCACCCCAGTTCCTACTAGGATAGCGGGGCACTAGGAAAATTTGCAATTCCTTTTAAGTTTGACATTTAATTACGAGCTCTGATACCAATCTATAACATATCCTACCCCATAATCATTATTATACAGGTTGGGTGTATGAAATTATCCTAATTTCCTACTAAGTTAATTTCCTTAAACATAATTCTAACCCCAATTCTAAGCTTATAGGTCAAATATACTCCTCAAGAGCTTTCCAACATCTATCAATATATTCAATTTTGATTTTCGAACAAGAACATATGATCTCTCAAAATTCATACGAACTACCCACAATATTACATCATCATTCCCACGTGGCACCCACATGTACCATGCTCTGTCTGTGATAGCCGAAGTGGGTTCTCTCTTCACGCACTGATGAACAAATCAACCAAAGTGTCGATGGGAAAAAATTTCAATTCGTCGATCGTATTGTTATTTGATATGTTCTCAACTATTTAGGAACTATGCTAATGCATATAAATTCTACTTCAAGCCTCAATATGGCTCTTAGGACAAAGGGGGATCCCTCATCAAATTCAAGAAATTTGGTTGTCCATTATCACTAAGAAACAACTTGCAATATTAAGTTCATAAATGCCAGATTTAGAGTGGTAAGAGCATGATTAAATGGTCCAGGATAGAATGACAACAAACTTGAATAAAACATGGTAAATCTCTCAAACTAGAGGCATTTCCATTGGGAACTGGAGTCTCATTAAGAATAACACAAAATTTGATAATGGGAAGTGGAGAAAAAAGAGAAGAAAATTAAATCTTAAGGATTAATAATAAGGAAGTTTCTACTAGCCTAAGATGAAGAAAAGTGTTTTTGTTGGGAATTTAAACAATGAATCCAACAAAATAAAATCAAGTGCATGAGCTAAGCACAATTTGTGAATTGAAGAACATAACACTTGCAAATACAACCTGCAAACAACCTTTGAATACATTCTAAAGGTATAGGAAAGAGTCACTTAATGAAATTAATTCACCTCATTCTTTAAAAGCACAAACACTTCATGTAGAAACAAAAATAATAGAAATTAGACTTGAAACACAAATTGCCTTGTATTGATTTTTTGAATGTATAGAGAAAGTGGTATGCAATGTTACATTATGAAATCTCTTGATTTGATTCACAACAGTGGTGTTCGTACCAAATTGTTGTTTGCAACTTCATTCAAATGGTGAAAAAAGAACAGAAATGTAGCATGAGAATCTTAATATAGAAAAATGAAAGAGAACAAGGATCTACATAGATGAGAAGTGTGTTGGACACACCTACCACACTTAGAGGGGGGGTGAATGAGTGTGGGGATCTTTTTCCCAAAACATTCCTCTTACACAAAACACCTTAGTTAATATTCAATATTTACTCATTACCCGTTGTTGTTATTTATAACCAGTTAGATGTGAACATATATAAGCAACATATATCAACAATATATAATCAACAATTCATCACCATAATGAACACAAAGAACACAACATGTATGTACAATTTTTATTTTTATTATGGACAACAATCCGGGGGTTTATCAGCAACAACTGAATAGAGTACAACTCTATAAGAGCACCAGCTCTATAATGCAAGACTCAACTTACACTCTCAACACCAATTGATATGAGGCAACAATCCTCAACATATATCAATCTGTCAACAGGTACACGATCCGTCAGTAGTGCAGCCAACATGTGCACGTGCCCTGGCTCACTACAGCCTATGTATGCACGTGCCCTGGCTCACTACAGCCTACGTATGCACGTGACCAGTGTATACAACAACCTACGTATACCTTTTGAGATGTTAGGGTTTGTCCTTCAAGATCAACTAATATTCTTTGCAATCAATATATAATTCTCTTCTATCTTTGACTGTCCAATATGACCACCAACCAGTCACAACACATCCAAGATCTCCAATAGATTGTTCATGCTCCATAACAAATCAATATGAATGCTATCTCAATCATGTATAAACAACTAGTATAACATAGCAATCATGTTACCATTCAATCACAAGAGTATTGATCACTCCATCAACCAAATCATCCAAACTGGACCATATCATAGAATCCATACCAAGAATTCCCTAAGAATTCACAACACATCAAACAATAGTATCCATCAAGACAATAATGTAACCATACCAGTGTCTCAGTGATAGATCTGAGGCCATAGAATGCATATCTGGAACCTGCCTCGTCATCCAAGAGCTTGGCACCAGCTCAAACACAAGTCTTCACCATTCTATCCACTATACGCTCCTTGTCCTCATACAACCCGCATACATACTCACCCTATGCACAGCCAGCCTACGTATACCTCAATGTATACGCACCCTATACACAGACAACCCGCGTATGCATCAGAAACTAGGGTTTCTAAAGTTTTGAGAATTTTGTCGTCAAGATATCCGATATTTCTGAAACTTTGATGCGTCCATGAGATCCTCCTCTCGCTCTCTTCCTTAGAATAGATATTCAATCATGCTCAAGAGATTCACACCAATAATATGCTCTCACAAGAAGCTCTCCATCAATAATCCAAAAGATATTCACAAGAAGCTCTCCATTGATCCACACAAAGGATGATCTACAAGAGACCATAGCTATCTTATTTATACTTTCACCCTCTAGGTTACTTAACCCATTTCTAGGTCACTTAACCCATTTTMATTATTTTAGGGTTAACCACTTTCCATAAATAGAAAGTTCTCCAATATTTATCATTTAAATATTCCTTCTTGATTTTGCCACCTTATTTTATCATTTAAATMATCTTTCTTGATTTTGTCACTTCTCTTTATGATTTAAATAATGATTTCTTCTTTTATTTCACTTTGACTTCTTTGACCTTAGGGGMTTCAAGTCTTCATATGGGGGTCCTCCAACTTCATAAGGCCATAACTCTCAAACCATGAGGAGTTATGTAACATTCCACATACCACCRGAAATGGCATGACAAACACTATCCATCTAGGATAGTTTCACCAACAACTTCATTGATCTTCATCTCATTATTTCACATACAATAATGTGTCCTCCAACCGTTCTTCTAGGATAACTCAATCCACAAAGTGTCTTCCCTTGAGAGATTTCACCATAAGGGGACCACTTTGGATTTCATCCATTTGTGCACCTTATCAATCATTATAAGACAATAATGAGTCATCTTTTCATCAAACAAACTATGCATCATCATGTATCAATGACAACTCATTGATTCATCTTCATCTATGCATCATATCAATGATACATCTTTATCAATTGGTTTCTACTTTGACATCTATCATTCTCATCAAGGAAAATACATATACATTATTCATCAATCATCAATCAATCAATTACTTGACATCAATCAATGACATTAATCAATCAAACCATTTGCATCAATGACACATGATCCAACAATCTCCCAAATAATCAAACCGCTGGCATCAATGACAACATGATCCAACAATCTCCCCCTTTGGCATTGATGGAAATACTAACATTGATGTCAACACCAATTACCAATTATTGATGTCAACATGTATATTAGGCATGATCTACATCAATAGTCAATGTGACTATCTCTCCACATCAATCTCTCCCCTTTTGAACACGGGATATCACTCTGATGTAATTCTAGAGATACATCAAACATACTCCCCTTGTGTCCATCGTTCCTCCTAGAATTATGCCTCTATGCTCTTTCTTCAAATATAGGGTTGTTTTATAGGTATGCATCTGATAGATATCTCCTCCTAGAATCATGGGAAGAAGAATGACTCCCCTTAAGGGTATGTCTCCCCCTTTTTTCTCTACGAGATGAACAATATGCTACCATATGACGATCCTTGGACTTGTTCATGCATCAAACTCATGCCATTCCAAGCATCATGAAGAAAAAGATATGTCAATGATGAAATAAAGAATCATGAACAATATATCAACCAAGTACATCATGTACAAAAATGTGCCCACAATGCACAACACCCATGTACATCAACCATGTTAGATATCATCCATGGAATGTATCAACCATATGCCTCTATTAATATGCCAACATGTGAATCTACCAATATGTCAACCATGTGCATCCACCAATATGCCAACTATGTGCATCTACCAATATGCCAAACAAATACCATCTATGAGTGTACCATCATGTATCATCACTTGCACCAAGCAAGTATATCAACCATGCATCAACAAGCTAAGACTCCCCAATGATGTAAAAAATGACTATCAACTCAACTCACCAACTACATGTCTGAATGTGTAGCCCAATCACATGAAAAATGTATGCACCATGATAACCAACATATGCTTCCAATAATACATCATAAGATATATCAATGAAACTCAAGTATGTACCAACCATGTACCCCAACAKATTATTTTACATAATCCAATAGATGAGCATTTGATCAACATCAATCCATACTCATGGGTTAGTTCCATGCACCCAAGATTTATTTTATATCATAACCTTGCGTGATCTAACTTAGAACCATGAAAACCTGCAGCAAACAATGTCAAAATCTGCAATAAACAATCTCAGAACCTGCAACACAGAGTTATACCATCACATAAAGCTACAACCCATGTGCATTGCCTTTTTCTCAAGGCTTTACAACATATACGTGGCTTGCTGCACAACAGAGCGCATGTGTACACGACCTATGCAAGGTCAGCCAGCATATGTACATGATTGTCACCACTATCACCCGCGTATGCCTCAGTAGATGTCTTACTTAAGCTTCCCTTCAGTATTTCATTATTTTTTGGCTGCTCTGTCTTCTTCACCCACTTCTGTAGATGACCCTTCTCCTCAGAACTTAAGATATGAGCATTCATCTTTTCAAAGATGTCTCCCTTTCATACTTCATTCCTTCGTCTAGCCATGTTATGTGAAGTCCTCATCATGGACTTTCTTCTTGTGTTCCAGCACTCCTGGGATTTGTGGCCAAATCCACTATAGCTGTAGCATCTCATGGAGTTACAGTGAACAACAATATGTCCTACTTGATCACATCTCCAACACCTTGTGGTGTTATAGAATCTTCCATTATATCTCCTTCCATAAGATCTACATTCAAAAGCTTTGTGACCATATCCATTACATGAATAATAATTCCCATGAAAAATACTTTCATACCTTTTCTTTGGTGTCCCAAAAGTAGCTTCTTGATGTCTTCCTTGCTTTGTTCTTTTGAAAAATTATTTGTCTTGTGTAGATAGTTGTTTTGCAACATTGTCTTCCTTCTTTGATGGACTTACCTCATGCTTATTTGAGGTGCTTTCTTCAGCATGTGTATCTTCTCCTTTGTATCCAAGACCTGATTTATCACATGGTGATCTTTGACTTTCCAATATCTCATCCAAGATTCTTGAGCTATTCAAAAATTTGTTTGACTTCTCTACCTTATTTCTAAGGTCAACAATTTCAGCTTCTAGCTTACAACATGACTCTTCCTTTTCATTTATTTCAATCTTCAATAGTTCCTCTATTATTTTGGCTTCTTCAATTTGGGTCTTGACATGAACAATGGTTTCAAAACTTTTGCTAATCTCATTATCTATATTCATGTCTTCTTTTCCATTCTTTAGTCTTGTGATTTCTTCTTCCTCTTTATTGCTCTCTTCTTGTTCCTTGATCATTTCTTTTAACTTCAAGATGTGCCTTTGACTCCTCCTAAGAAACTTCTTAGTGTTATTCGAAAGATAGTTATAGTGTGTATAAAAATGATCACTTCTATATCTATATAAACCTTCTTCAATTTCCTTTTGAAGTTTTAATAGATTTTTTTTTATTCTTTTCATGGGATAATTACCATCAAACTTTACACAAACTGTTTCTATATCTTCTTCTTCACTTGTAGAGAAAAATTCATCATCATCGTCATTGCAATCAAGTTCTTTTGAGGGTTCTTTACCTTCATTTGAAGTATCTTCACTATCTTCCTTTTTGCCAACATCAAAAAATAATTATTTGCCTTTATCTTCAAGATCTTCCTTTGTGCTATCATCACTTGATTCTTTATCTTCACTTGAAATGTTTTCAAAATCACATTTAGAAATAATGCATTCAAGAGTTTTTGATAATTCTTTACCTTTGATAATCTTGATGGAGTGGTCTTCAATTTCTTCCTTCTCCTTCTTGCTTTGATATGTCTCCTCTAGCTTTAGCCATATATCCTTGGCGGAAGTGCATTGTCCCATGCTCTCTTTGATAGGGCTTGAGAGTCCACTAAGAATATTATTGAGAGCCAATGCATCATTCTTCTTTCCTTCCCTTTGAGATGCAAACTTTGACTTGTTCTTCAATGGAACTGATCCACCAATGGATTCCTTCCAAATAGTTTCTCCCATTGTCTTCAAATACACTCTCATCTCTATTCTCCAAGTAGAATAGTTTTCCTCATCAAGGATTGGAACTTCATCATCCATTGTGTGTCTATGGATCTCCTTAAATCTTATTAAGGATTGTAGTGAAGACCCGCTCTAATACCAATTGTTGGACACACCTACCACACTTAGAGAGGGGGTGAATGAGTGTGGGGCTCTTTTTCCCAAAACTTTCCTCTTACACAAAACACCTTAGTTAATATTCAATATTTACTCATTACCCATTGTTGTTATTTATAACCAGATAGATCTGAACATATATAAACAATATATCATCAACAATTCATCACCATAATGAACACAAATAACACAAGATGTATGTACAATTTTTCTTTTTATTATGGACAACAATCCAGGGATTTATCAACAACAACTGAATAGAGTACAACTCTACAAGAGCACCATCTCTATAATGAAAGACTCAGCTTACACCCACAGCACCAACTGAGATGAGGCAACAATCCTCAACATATATCAATCTTTCAACAGGTACATGACCTGTCAATAGTGCAACCAACGTGTGCACGTGCCCTGGCTCACTATAGCCTACGTATGCACATGGCCAGTGTATACAACAACCTGCGTATACCTTCTGAGTTGTTAGGGTTTGTCCTTCAAGATGAAATCAAATTCTCTGCAATCAATATATCATTCTCTTTTGTCTTTCACTGTCCAATCTGACCACCAACCAGTCACAACACATCCAATCTCTCCAATAGCTTGCTCATGCTCCATAACAAATCAATATGAATGCTATCTCAATCATGTATAAACAACTAGGATACCATAGCAATCATGTTACCATTGAATCATAAGATTACTGATCACTCCATCAACCAAATCATCCAAACTGAACCATATCATAGAATCCATACCAAGATTCCCTAAGAATTCACAACACATCAAACAATAGTATCCATGAAGACAATAATGTAACCTTACAAGTGCCTCAGTGATAGATCTGAGGCCATAGAATGCATATCTAGAACATGCCTCATCATTCAAAAGCTTGGCACCAACTCAAACACAAGTCCTCACCATTCTATCCACTATACACTCCTTGTCCTCATACAACCCGTGTACATACTCACCCTATGCACAACCAACCCGTGTCTACCTCAATGTATACGCACCCTATACACAGACAACCCGTGTATGCATCAGAAACTAGGGTTTTTTAAGTTCCGAGAATTTTTTCATCAAGATCTCTGATATTGCCGAAACTTTGATGCGTCCATGAGATCCTCCTCTCGCTCTCTTCCTCGGAATAGATCTTCATCATGCTCAAGAGATTCACACCAATAAGATGCTCTCACAAGAAGCTCTCCATCAATACTCCAAAAGATATTCACAAGAAGCTCTCCATTGATCCACACAAGGGATGATCTACAAGAGACCATAGCTATCTTATTTATACTTTCACCCTCTAGGTTACTTAACCCATTTCTAGGTCACTTAACCCATTTTCATTATTTTACGGTTAACCACTTTCCATAAATAGAAATTTCTCCAATATTTATCATTTAAATATTCTTTCTTGATTTTGTCACCTTATTTTATCATTTAAATGATCTTTCTTGATTTTGTCACTTCTATTTATTATTTAAATAATGATTTCTTCTTTTAGGTCACTTTGACTTCTTTTACCTTGGGGGCTTCAAGTCTTCATATGGGGGTCCTCCAACTTCATAAGGCCATAACTCTCAAACTGTGAGGAGTTATGTGACATTCCACATACCACCGGAAATGGAATGACAAGCACTATCCATCTAGGATAGTTTCACCAACAACTTCATTGATCTTCATATCATTATTTCACATACAAGCATGGTTCCTCCAACCATTCTTCTAGGATAACTCAATCCGCAAAGCATCTTCCCATGAGGGCTTTCACCATAAGGGGACCGCTTTGGAGTTCATCTATTTGTGCACCTTATCAATCATGATAAGACAATAATGAGTCATATTTTCATCGAACAAACTATG
>SNQJ01S0292959.1:0-10679 GCA_010110895.2 Picea sitchensis | reverse complement strand
GTCTATGATACATTTCTATTATATTATTGAATATCTGCAATATCTTTGTACATTTCTTTATTATATCTCCACTCTCATTTCGTGCCGAAAATAATCTGGATCACTTTTGGTGGTTGTGGTGGGTTGTCTGGTTTCTTGAAAAATAGGCTAAAAGTTTGGGGTTTGGATGATCCTTCACCAACATTATTTTTTAAGTCCACCACGTAATTTGATGATTTCTTAAACATTTTAACCACATTATCCTTGGATTATTTTTCAGCTGGTTTAGTTAATAATAGTGGCTTCTTCCTAGCTGACTTAGTTTCCTCATAATGGGGATGTTGGTCATATGCTGACAATTCTCTTTCCACCGTTTCATCTTCATCAAAGTTTAGTGCCAATGTGTTTCTGTTAGATCGTTTAACAAACATCTCAATGGATAGGGTTAAGCCAGTTGTATGATATTCAATGGCTAAAGATTGAGCGAGAGCTACCTTGTGGGGAAAATTAATCAATACATTTAGAAATCTTTGGTTAAAATATTTTACTCTTTCCCTTTTTTCCATTTTGATGGCTCCTAGATTTTTATGTAGGGATGCAGTTGTTTTTATTTTTCCAAACTTCCTCATAAAGATCCTTTCAAAACTGTCAAAGTTTGTAATTGATCTGGCAGGTAAGATGAAATACCAAGTAGAGGCTTTCCCAAGAAAAGTATGTAGAAATAACCTACATACTACATCGTCATGTTGTACTCCTAGAAGATGTATGGCCAAAAATAAATTATTTATATGATCTTCTAGGGATTCGAGTTTGTCTGGAACAAATTTTGGTAAGAGTCTATCAAATTTTCTTGGCATTTCATGAACTTCACTAGCTAGATTTAGAGCTCCTTGGGATATCCATCGTGGTATGACCTCTTTGTGGTCCCTATGTTCTTCCATTATTTTTTCTAAGGTCATTTCAGGTTGTTCATCTTCAAATTATTTTTCTTCAAGTTGTACATCTCTAATTAAGGGTACTAGAACATTTTGTAACATAGTTTCAATAAGATCATCTACAGAGTTGATGAAAAAATCAGTATCTATGTTAGGAAGTTCTACATGAGTAATTTTTCTCCTAGGAAGTTTAGAAGATGTGGGTAATTTTCCAAGAAATTTTTCATAAGCACGCGCGATTCTATGGGTTTCATGAAGTACTTCTTGAGGTATGCAAAACCAGGTTTCAAAATGTATTTCTAGACTCTCGGAAGCACTTCCAAAATTATCCATAGAATGCTCGTAAATAACTTCTTATCCAGATTCAAATTGAGGAAATAAGGTAGGTTGTGAGCCATAATAGATGGCCCTCCTTCTAGCGCCAATTCTATTGAGGGGTCCAAATTTGCTCGAAAACAACAAGGGGTAATTCATGGTACAAGGTCCCAATTATTGTATACACCATTTGGTATAGGAGTCCCATCCAAAATTTGGCCCGACTGCCATTTATTGATGTATTTTGGTTTTTTTACCGGTTACTGTGTAGTGTACCGATGCGAGAATGGATGCAATGCAGAGATGTAGATGAAGACCATGTATGTAAAGAAAAATAATCTATTTCTAATCTATTCTAACCTATCCTAGCTAGGAGAAAAATCTAGAGTAACCAGTGAGTTATAATGCAACCAAAACTTAAAACAACTTTAATACAGTTAATTGTATGAAAAGAGAAAGATTGGAACCAAATAGAATATATAAGTATATAATTAGATTAGTCCAGATTACAATGACATATACTTCAACAAATCACAAAATGAAAGGAATGGAAATATTCAAAGAAATGCCAGTAACTTCAAAAATTGATTAAGATTGCATAAGAATTAGTTTACAACAAACAAAGTGTTCTTACAGTACATAGAAACAACAAATATCTTCACTTGAAGTAGTTCAAATCTTCAATCAGTTTCTACACAATATTTCTTCTAAAAATACTAGCCCTGAGGACTTCTCAGTATTCATTAACACTATATAAGTTCTTAAAACAGTTCTTGGGTCTATACAATGCTCAAAAAGCCAAAAAAGTGAAAAGTCCCCATTTTGAGAGTCTCTAGTCTCTTTTATACAAAATAATAGTAACTCCTATTTTTCTTTTCGCCTTCTTCTTGAATAGGAAGTTACAAACTATTCACATTCCCTTATCTCATAAAAAGTGGCACAAAAGGATGAAACTTGAGGTTGTTAGAAAAAGAAGAAAGGGAAAACAATGGTTTGTCCTTTCCCTAGGAACTTTTTCTCTAGAGATAATTCGTCCAAATTGCCCACTGGTTATATAGGGACTCAATTCTTCTATAAGATAGTTGTTTCAACATTGCTTCAATCATGGAAATGCTATCATCTAAGGAATTCATATATTCTCTAGTTTTGTCATGTAAGCATGTATCATGGTATGGAGTTTTTTTAGTTGTAGTAAATGTTGATCAATAAGATCGATTGAGACAAAAGTTGATGTTTCAACAATTTGTCTTCGTTTACTTGTTCTTTCCTGAACTACATTCACTAACTCTTCCATGACTATATTCTTCCCAAGTTCATGTAACCTTGGGATCCGACCATGCCTTATCAACACTTGAGAAACTTTGTGAAGATACTCTCTACTACGCAGGTATTAGTGTAGTACGAATAAGGGTATGGTCTAGCCTCCTTAGTCGGTGCCATGAGATACTGGGCCGAGTACTACTATTCGAACTTAAATGTATATCAAATAGATATAACACAAGGAAAATGCTTGTCTGTAGGCACCCTGAAAACCCTAACCCTTGGGATGGAAACAAAATAGAAAAGGAACAAGCAAGAATTCATGAACAAATTCTAGGGTCCTTCCTCCTTTGACCCACCTCTATGTGCTAAAGGTGTTGACTCCAACCAACCTCTACACCCTCATTCCAACTCCCTACCTCATGACCCCCATCTCCCTAGATTCGAGGTCGACAAAATTGATGGATCAAATCCACAAGCTTGGGTTGCTTAGATGGAACATTATTTCTCCCTACATGGTATCAATGATGCATTAACAAAGCTTTGTTATAGAATTCTCTATTTAGATATGGAAATATAGAAATGGTGGCAATGGCATCACAATGCATGCCAAGGGTATGTTTCTTGGTCAGATTTTTTTGTAGAGTTGTATGAAAGCTTTGACATGGACACCCACCATTTAGGATGTCTGACCAAGTTGAAACAATCTGTAATAGTGGAATATTAGATTTTTTCCTTTGACCACTTGGATTTCTAAACGGAGGGCATGGAAGATGCTTTCTTTAGGGAATTCTTTATCAGTGGCCTCAAGGATGAAATTTCCACCTAGGTTATCATGGATCTCCCTGAGACTTGGTTGGAATCCACTAGCATGACAAAGAGGCACACCATGTCATCTTGGTCGAGAGTAGAAATCCCAATTTTTTGGCCCACCCTAAACCCAACACCCCTGCCCCTCATGCCACTCCTCTCAAGGCCCACAATTTAACACAGTCAGAAATGAATGAATGCCAACTCAAGGGTGTTTTCTATAATTCTGATGATAAATACATTCCATGGCACAAGTGTAAATAATAAAAACTTTTTATTGCCATTTCCAAGGATTTTTCTGATGAAGATGTTAAGATTTCACCTTATGCAGCGCTACCCACAACTGATGATATTACGCCACGTTATGATCCTCCTGAAGTTGAACCATTGATTTCACTACATGTTCTCACTGGTTTTTTTTCTCCTCAAACCCTCAAATTGATTGGTTACATTAATAATATGAAATTCAGCATCCTATTTGACAGTGTTAACACTCATAATTTCATTCATCATTGCCTTGCTCAAGAATTCAATTGCTATATCTGTGTTATCAACAATTTTCAAATCATGATTACCAATGGTGGTTCTATGAAATGTGGAGGGCATTGTGATCTGAATTTATAAATGGAAAAAAATGGAATACATATGTATAGAAAATAAATACATAGACATACAGTAAAACTTGACTTCCATTAATAAAGATAATATGTTGAAACTCTAAAAATGTAGAATAAAACAAACTTGCTCGAATGGTGGAAGCTTATCTCTAAGAAGAGATGCACTGACTATGCTCGTTCACAAGAAGATGCTTACAATGAGGCTCCAAATGAATTTTTAACATAAAGCATATATGAGAAAACTCTAAACATCTAAAAACCAAACCTTAGGAGATGAACTGCCAAAAGTCATGTGGGCCTTGATGGGTGTTGAGGATAAGATATGAGTTATCTTACTCGAGCATTTTTGAATACTTCCTGGCTAAGACAAGATATTCGGGAATATCACCCTATGTTTCGTAGCCTCAAAAAGTATTTCCTAATCCACAAGTATTAATTACAAGGGCTTAGGCTGATTTTTTAAATGAAAAGATTGTGGCAAAATATGAAATTTTTATATAATTTTCTGAAAATATACAGATTACAAAAAGTAAATGTGGATATCAAAAGCAAAAGAAACCAAGTCACAGATACACACATATGAGACAGAATAGAAATCGCTTTATTTCATTCCAAGAAATCAAAGTATCTTTCTATTACAAAATCCCTGTGAGGGCATGCACGAAAGTCTAATTTAGATATCCCCAATGAAAACCATACAACAAGACTCTGACTAGAAGTAAAAATTAAACTTTAAAATTTGGATCATCTTTCCACATACTGTTGCCAATTTGACTCTCTAAAACAAGCATCTGAATGATATGGTTCAACTTTGAACCTTGTTGTATACAATGGGACCCTTAACATCGCTTTCTCCTTCTATTCTCCTCCTTGTTCTTCCTTCTCATTTGGATTTTGTGCATTCCAAATCAGTTGAAGTAGTTCAACTACTTCCTTTAGTTAAGTTAATTAAACTTAACTAATTTTAGTTTAGGGGAAGTAATAATAATAATAATAGTCAAGGGTCTTTATTTAATAGTAACTAAGTAGGTGGGACCACTTGTGACTCCCTTCTTTTATTCTTTACAAAAAATAAACACAATTAGATAATCATTTAAACACATGCCTTCTTGTAGCTCCCATAAATATTTCCAAAATTTGAATATTAAATATCAGAAATAATTCAAATCAAATCCAAAACATTTAATAACCACATTATTCCAAAAAAATAGCTTGATGTCCAAAACTTTCTGTAGACCATTGTCTTCAACAACTCAACCATAAACACATAAATTAAAATCCATATTTTCCACTTTGAGAGGCAATCCTTCTTCTGTCATTGTTGTCTCCTTTGGACTTCCCAGTATTAGCCTTAGGTTGATTCAAACTTTGAGGCTTAATCTTACTAATAACATGGGAGAAATACTCCTTCATATGCATACGGGAGGACATTGATTTTGATGAGTGATTTGAAGGGTATGAAGGGGAGGCAATAGCTTTACCTTTGTCATGTACATGGGGAACATCAGTTTTAAGTCATTTTATAGGATGTGAGGATTGGACAAGTGAATGAACATGGGAAATTTTAACATTAGGATTCACATGTGGAAGAGGAGGAGTCAATGACAAGTTGGGCCAACCACAATGGTGGGAGACTACTAGATTGACAATCTCCTACCATCCATCATTTTCAATAACTCTTGGTTGCATAGATACATGAGGAGGCACAAGAATACTAGGGATATTTTGAGGCTGGAAGGGAGGCCTCTCTAGTCAAGGTTGAACTATCCCTTTCCCAATCCAATTGAAGAAACCAGCTTGAAACAACTTGTTCAACTACTGGGGGTTAGCTTCAAAATGAATTGAGAATCTAGGCCTTATAGGACCTCTGTTCCAGTTAACTCTTCCTCTATTGTTTCTTCCATGATTGCCTCTACTGAAGAAACTCATCCTTTATGTAGAAATTCATTAGTAACTAGCCCTTAATAGAACATACATGACATTCTGTTAATATGAAACAAATTTTGGCTCAGAAATTGACATAAGACTCATGCAATTCAATCCATAATAAATTATTTAATAATTTCCTAGTGAGCAGGGGTGAAATAAGGATCATGGGACATATGTAAGGATTGTAATGATCGAAAAAGTGGTAACATGACAGGGAATAAAAACACGAGTACTGATCAACAATTCATTAAATAACTAGTTGTGCAATCAATACCAAAATATATCCGCTGCCACCTATTTCTGGGTCATATATTTTACCACTTCCATACAATTTTTTTAATTTATTTTATACAATAGGGCGTGTAAAAATGAAATTGGGATCATGAGGGGGGTATAATGAGTGAAAATGTGATAGTATGAGAGCGAATAATACCGACATTGTTCATAAAAAAATAAATTAAATCAAACAACAAAAATAACTCTGTTCAGACCCACAATCCAATAAGCATCCACTTTAAAATCAAAATCATTTAACTATCCCTTAATTATAGACATAATGCTTGCTAACCTCAAATAAAAGACAATTCATATGCCCAAAAAACTTCAATTATAGCAGCCCTTGCATCTATACAATATCCATAATAACAGTCACGATAACAACATTGTTATTTCCATAATGATAACCCTTCGAGCCACAGTCTCTTATATTCCAATGCTAAACCCTTTTTCCTTTTAAACAAAATAGAATATGTACAGTGATTCCAGCCATCCACCTCCCATATTTATTTCTTAAAATTGAATAAGAGTAAACCCAGTATTAACCTCCACTGTCGGCTTTCCAACATTGATTGACACAATCCACTTTCATCAAAACTCATAATCGGGCCCTGATTCAATCACACACGGGTGTTCATTCATATAATCAACACAAGTCTTGAGTCGAAAATAACGTTTAAGCAAAAAAACATGTAACTCTGAGCCTTAGATTTGTGTACATTAAACATGTACATAAAACCCAAAAATCCCTAAAAAGGGGGCGAGATCCCACGATCTCTGCTTCGTCTTGCGCTCCACCTTCGAGTAGCCCATAGAAGTCCCAAAAATGGTCAAACATGACCAAGGTTCTTCAAAACTTGGTCAAGGGCCAACATTCCATTTCAATTGTACATCCTTTTTAATCATCTTTTTAAAGGTTTTACAATTTCAACAATGTTTGGAATGAATCTTCTAACGAAATTGTTTATGCCGAAAAAATATTACATGGACCTCTTGCTATGCGGTGGAGCAATTTGTAAAATGGTATTGGTTATCTCCTGATCCACCAAAATTACTTCTTTTTAGACAACATGTCCCAATAAAATTCGTTTTTAAATGACGAATACCATTTTCTTGGGATTAAGAGAAATTTTGTATTCTCTGCAACGCTCGAAAATTTGCTTGAGATGTTTTGGGTGGTATTCTCTTTATTTTGAATAAACTTTAACATCATCAAGGTAAACCACCACGCTTTGAATGATTACTCCTTTGAAATATATTTCATTTCTCTTTGAAATGTGAATCCCACATTTGAAAGAACAAAAGGAATTCTTCTATAAGCATAAGGTCCCCATTTTGTTCAAAAAGTGGTATTTAATTGCTCTGGTTCTTCCACAAGAACCTGGTTGTATCTCGAAAATCCATTTAGTAAGGAGAACAATTGAGATCTAGTGACGAGTTGCATGATTTGTTCTATTGTGGGAACTGGATAGTTATATTTTTTGGAAGCACGATTTATATTTCTAATATATATATAGATTCTTATTTCTCCGACTTTTTCCTCACAAGAACAATATTAGACACCTAAGTCGAATGTCTTACTTAAAAAATTATTTGGGCATCTAACAACTTATTGAATTATATTTTTATAGGATGTTCGAGAGTAGGATGAATCTTCCTGATCTTTTGATGAAACGACTTGATTCCTTCTTTGATGGGAATCACATGTTGTATTATTCATTTATCATAAGTCTTCAAGTAATCATATGTCTAGGAAAAAACATCTAGATGCTTCTTGAATAATGAACGTATGATTTTATGAATATGAACAACAAGTGCCGAGGTTGACATACTTAGGTTGTGCAGATGTTCCCAAATTGACCAAGAAATGCATCATCGTGGAGATATTGGTATTTGGATTAGCTGGCCTCCTAAACTTAGATTGTAAATCAAATAAATTTTCAAGATTCAAAGCATTCTTTGGAATACAAATTTTCATGATCTTATTAGTTTCTTCTTGATAAGCTTGCAGCTCTTGTTGATGAATTTCATCATCGATCACTGAGTTTTGGAACGTGTCTGAACTATTAAGGAAGTTGAAAATTTGAGAATCACAGTCGAATACTCTCCAACTCGTGTTGTTGTTAGGTACGGGTGGCCTAAACATTAGTTCAACTGAAAAACCATCGTCAAGAGTCATTGTTGTCACTTGTCCAGGTTTTGAGGAAACCTTGGTCATGTGTGACCAGTTTTGGGACTTCGATAGGCTGGTCGAAGAAGGAGCACTCGGGAAAATAAGAGATCATGGGATATCACTCATTTTGCGGTCTTTTTGGGTTTTAGGGTTTATGTAATGGGCATGGGATGTTGGCTGATGGGTTTTCCCATGTTTAGGCCCCTTTTGTAATGTATAAATAAGTATCTAGGCAATGTAAGAAGTATACCTAGAAGGTCGATGGCTTAGTGCTAATGTTAACTATGTGCAAGTTGATGTTTTAAGGATTGCAGAGATAAGTGCAAGCATTTGTAAGTGCTTTGTGCACAGACTGTGTGAAGGCTCTGGGTTGTGCCAAACTCAGGGAAGGAGGATTTGGAAAGGTACGCGCGGATATCCTATCCTTGCAGAGTTGGATTTGTGGCTTGGTGCATGTAAGCAGATTGGAAGAAGCTAATAAAGAAGAAGAAGAGTTGGTGGATGTAGCCCCACACTGGGGTGAACCACGTATATCATGTGTTATGATGCCTTGTGCTATATTGTCCTTGTATTTTCTTAGTGAACTGTTATGATAGATAGATCTATGAATGCTTAGTGTTTTACAATGTGAACAAATGCTAGATCCGCTTTGATGTTATGTGCTGAATGGTTAGATGTGGTTAGATCTTGATTGATACTGCGATGTTCTGTACTTAGGGTTTGATCTGCGATGTGACTAATAACCATAATCTAATGCATGTTTTTTCTAAGTGCTCTACTAAGTATTGTGATCACAGATATGTGTCCCAGCTAGGTTGTAGACACTTTAGTCCTGCAACCCCCCCCCAACTCTACCTCAGGTGAGACTTTATCTTCTTCGTAGGTGTTGCTGAAAGGGACGATAGTTAGGGTTTTGCTAGTGTGTTGTTGAAGCGTTGAACCTTGGTTATGCCCCTATGCCAACAAATCATTCTATTGTCGGGACCTAAAACTATGATTGCTAGGAACTGAAGAAAAGATAAAGCTCTATGCATAGATCTCTTGTTGTAGTGTGCAGTATTCTACTTGAATTGTGAAGCTCTGTGCTAAGAAGGGAATCTGATTTGAAGAAAAGAGGTAAGATATTAAAGCTTTGTGTTATGGTAAAGTTAATATAAGTGGGAATTTTTGTTTCGAAAGTATGGATTTAGGTATGTTTGTTAGATTTTGTCCTAGTTTGAAAACTACGACACAACTAGAAGAAAGAAGATTTGGTATGAATAAATGTGATAGATA
Source organism: Picea sitchensis (assembly GCA_010110895.2). Classification (NCBI taxonomy): domain Eukaryota; kingdom Viridiplantae; phylum Streptophyta; class Pinopsida; order Pinales; family Pinaceae; genus Picea; species Picea sitchensis. The sequence goes on along the minus strand of SNQJ01S0292959.1, from coordinate 1,110 downwards.
TAGTGAAAGATATGTTATCCCTATGCATAGAAAGATATTTTGGACTAATAAGTGGATGCAGGATCCTAGAAAGAATTTTTTGCAAGTCCATCACTGTGATCTTGTGCACAGTACAAAAAAGGTTGGGCATTGTTTAAGAGAAAGAGAGGATTGAAATTATGTTATATTTGTAGAAGATCAGGAAATCTTGCTAAGGAATGCCCTGGTAGAGGTCCTATTTGTCTTTGTTGTAAAGCTATTGGTCATGAATTTTTAGATTTCCTTGGAATGATTTCTAAATTTGAAAATATGAACATGAGACAGGAAAAATATGAAGAAGGTCAAGAGACTAAGGATGTACTAGAGAACTAGAAAGAATCAGAGGCTATATTATTGCAGATGAAATACACCCTTAATGATCACAGAGATATCTGTTTACCAGAGATCTTAAAAGAGAAGGAGTGAATAGAAACAAGAATATGAGACTTCGACATAGACGGTGTTCTGGATGGGGAAACACAGGTGAACATTATGCCAGAAAGTACTTGGGAAAATTTAGGAAATCCTACTATGACTCCTTCATTAGGAGGGATAGGATTGTTTAAAGGAAATATGATAACCCTATGTGGAAGACTTACTCATGTACCTATGATTTCCCATGGAACATTGACTAAAGAAGAATTTGAGGTCATTAAGTTTGTTGAGAACATCGCTCCTTTTTCACTTTTGTTAGGAAAGACCTGGATTGAGAAATATCAGATCCGAAGGAAAGAAGAGAAGGAAGCCATAGAAGAGAAAAATAAATAATTAAAGGACTTCATAGCCAAGAAAATAGAACGACTAAGAGAAGAACAAGAGGACAAGTTGAAGCAATTGAGGGCCAGAGATCTAGCTGTCGAAGTTGAAAGAACACAAGAAGGCTTAATGAACCTATCCATGCAAGAGAGAAAAGCACCTACCAATGAAGTAATAAGGGAAGAGGTATTCTAGTTAAACCCTTTGAAATACCCTTAGCAGTGCAAATTTACTATGCTAAGAGAAGATAAGAATAAAAATGGAAAGAGGAACCCAGAGACTCAGATCACAGGAAAGAAAGGAAGAAAGCTCAACAAGAAGAAAGTAGAACTAGAA
>SNQJ01S0292958.1:0-10679 GCA_010110895.2 Picea sitchensis | reverse complement strand
TGTATTAATTAATCAACAATGCAACATCTTACAACATTTGACAATGCAATAAAATAACAAACCCATTTTATTATATACGAATAAGACACTCATGGTCATACAAAATGGGACAACGTAAAGGTCCACAATAATGAAAATGGAACTAATATGTAATTGTTACACTTATTGGTAACATGTTCTCATGCAATTGGGACATTATGTCTACTACATTAAGCAAAAATATCCTTGATTTTTACAGACCGATATTACATAATTGCATACATCTTCCAGTAACATTCAATTATATTGATTGTCATTCATCACTTGAACTGTTGTCATTGCTCGAGTTGTGTGCATCCCTCATTTCTTGATTAGTTGTAGGTGATATTGTACTTTGGTTATCTAAACAGATGTTTTCTTGCTTGACTTCTCGTTGACGTTCCAACTGCTCATGTGCCATCTACAAACATAGAAATAAAGCATAATAAATAAATCTACTTTTATGATATAGTAGAATATACATGATTGCATAAATAAAAAAGCGTACCATAGCAGTGATTGATTCATAAACCATACACATTGTTTCAAATCCTTGCCTCATGCCGGTATCACAAGATTTTATGTTGGCTTCTCTCCATACTTTGTTTCCTGCATGTTTAATACGCCTTGACAAATCATAGTCGACATAATTAATATAAAGGTTTCTTATTGTTCCATTAATTATAAAACAAAGGAAGTTTAAGAACATAGCTACTTACAACTTATTCAATTGAACCTTGATACTTCAACATATAATCACAACCCTTAGTTAACCCAATGTTGATCAATTGTTCGGTTGGCTCTTGTTTGTATGTTAGCACCTATTAGTAAACATCCATGGATCTGTGTAAATTAATTACTCAAATATAAAAATCACAACAAATATGAAAACTTAAGTAATGTTGAAAACGTAAGTACTCACGAACTTTGCAATCAACCTTTTTTTCTCCTTATCGTCGTGTCTTATGTGTTGATTGGGTTCCATTTTGTTTTATTTTCTGCAACAAAACAATTGAAAATTGGTATTTAATATGATAAATAAATTCGATGTACATAAAAGAATAAATGAATGATCGCATACTTTTGATGCACATTGTTGTTGGGATGCATCCTCCTGTGATGCAATTATGTTCATTTCTTTTACCATCTTTTTGTACACTCTTTTGAACATCCCTACCGACATGCATTGGATTTCCCCTCGTTTGTCGCTTGGAATTTTCATAATCTTCATGAAAAATGAAAAAGCACAACAATGTTTCTTAAATAGACATGAAAGTAAATACAGCCAAACAAATTAATTTGGTAATTATTGGAACATATTATAAAAAAACATGTTTAGTAATAATATGTTTTATATTACACTTTTTTGTTATTGTAAGTTTTTGATATTGCAAGTCTCATGGGTCTCATTGACCAGGACTTTGGAAACGTTTCTTGTAGTATATGTATAACCTGATTCTTGGAGTCATTGCATTGATTTTTGTATTGTAAGTGGAAACTACGTCTATACGTTATTTACACTATATCCCTTAAAGCTTTGTAAAACATTGTGTCCCTCTCATTAACTTCAAGCACCACTCCAAATGAATTGATGACGAGGTCGTCATCATCATTTACACCCTTAACCATTTTTGTCCTCTTAAGACGAGATTACATTCCCTTGTTATCGATCGTTGCATCACATTAAAAAAAAAGTGAAATCGGGTGTTTAAAACTTATTAGCGATTAATGTTAAGAAATTTGTTTTTAGTAAAAAGTCAAAGAAAAACTTAATGTTAATTACCTTTCGATCCACATGTTTCCTCTCTTTGCAACATTTCCATAAAGCTTTTATGCTCTTTTGCACTCAGATTGAGAACAATCTCATCGAGTTTCTTTAAGTTTTTGTTCTTCATGACATGCATTAACCAATACACATCATTAATTTAAACTTACAGAAATTTCAAATTATATATTAACTTTTTAATAAAACATAAAGAACTTGTCTTCCTCTCTTCTTGGAATGAGATACCATCGCGTTCGCTACAATAAGATGTTTTCTTTGAACTTCTTATTAGCCATCTTGTATAAAAAAACCAGGAATCATCAGAAATATAAATTATGAATTTTTTATATAATCTATTATTTCAGTGCACTTCATTAAACATAATGCACCGAGGCATCAAGGATATACTCGCACCAGTAAGTACTATTAGTAATCGTGCACCACTAACCCGTATGCATATGATACAAAATCAATACTATTTATTTTTTCAACCAATCAGTGATTTTCACAGTTATATGCACCCCGGTGTACTTTTATATACATCGAACATCGGGTCACTACCTCTTTACACTGCGCATTGGGGTGACTTTACTGTACAACACACATCGTGTACCACATAATTTTTTATTTTTTTTAAATCCCTGACAACGACAGGGTTGACAGGGTTTGGGATTCGATGCAATGAGTGGTACCATTGCAATGGATACCAAACGCCCCCTATGCAACTAAATAAACCCTATAAAATTTATTGCTTAAAAAAATAAACCCTAAAAAATGTATTGCTTACAAAAACAAGCCCTATAAAAATCTATTGCTTAAAAAAAGAGGGGAACAAGAAAAAACAACAAGAAACAAAGGTCATTACTGAATTCCTCGCAAAATTCTATTAAAATGAGTATAAACTTGACTATGTTATGAATCGGTGCTTAAAGACCCTTTTTTGCATGCATAACGAGACTATGAGTCTCATACATGACAAATTGGACTAATAATTTTCATACATAGCATTTTTACGCAAAATAAACATCACCATCAGATTCCTCTCAAAATTCTAATAAAAATGAGTAGAAATACCTTATACCTTGCTCAAAGAACTGAATAACATGCAAAGTGAGACAAACCCAAAAGAGGGACGCCTCTTGCATGCAAAACAAGGCAAAATTCTGAACTTGGCACGAAATTCTATGCATTCCCTCTCTTTGGCACACATTTGCCTATCTCGGGCATTGGTTTTTGTGCTCATTAAATAGGCCTAGGTCGACCTAATCGAGCCCCTTTATTCTTGGGCGCATTTGTTACACTTTAAATAATTATTAGTTTGTTTGTTGTAACAAACACATAGGTGGTGAAATGGTCCCATTGTTATGTGTCAAGGTGTTAGGTTTTTGGTGGAGATCACGGGTTCAAGCCCCACGACCTTTGTTTTTGGCATATTAGTTACAACAATATGAATTTAAATATACTTTTTTTTATGTTATGTATAACAAACATTAAACATGGTGTAATGGTAAAGTGCCCGGTTATGTAACGATAGATCACAAGTTCGAATCTCATGGAGACCATTTTGGATGGATAAGGCCCTTTTGCCCCAGTCGAGGGTGCCACGTGGCACGCCACCATTAGTCCATGTAATACACAGTCATCATGCAAACCTGCCACATGTCAAAATGTCATGTTGCCACCTATCAACCATACAACCACGTTATCATCCAATCACCTGCTACATGTACCTGCCATGTCATCGTACATATGCCATGTCATATGTACGGCCTACCACATGGCACTTTTTTATTGGTCCACATGGGGACTTGAAAATGCCAAAAATGAGTGAGGCGTGGTAGCCTCTCATGCTACCACGTCATCCTGTTGATGTCAACATGACGTAATCTGTCAATTGTACGGACCTATATGAATGTTCCACGTGTCACCCTTCTAGTGGTGCCACGTGGCACCCCCTTTGACTTTTGACCTAGTTTGACCAAACATTGTTCGCCCATAAGTTTTTCATACGAACTCTGTTTGAGCCGATTTTTTCATTGTTGGAAAGCTATCGCCAAGCTCTACGCAGTGAATTAGTTTTCAAAATCATTTGAGAATATCAATTTTTGAACATTTTGGATCCTCCTAGATCATTTTTTAGCGTTCTGGATCCTCCTAGATCACCTACGAATCCCTTCCAATTTTGGCTCTTCAAAAAAATACGGCCATTACAAAGTCTTTCATGGTAAATCTATTTTCCACAAATATTCCCTGTAAATTTTGCCAAAAAAAATAAATAATGAATAATGTTTTCATTTATAAACAATTACGTTTTGAAAAATGAAATTCCCTCTCTCTTTTCACTATGTTTTTTCAATTTGTATGTAAAAACACTGATTAAACTATCTATTTTAAAAATTAAGTTTATTGTCAAATTGATGCACCTCATTGATTCATGCACCCCGGTGCGTATATAGTAAAAAATGCACTCATACCAATTTGATCGACAAAATAGAAATGCAAACCTCCGCTATTAAAATTTATAGATGTTTTGGTTTGCGGAGGTTTTAACGGATGTAACAGTTCAATGTGTTTCATATTTGGCCACACCTGTGTGTTCTATATATATATGGACACAACGATGCATTATAAAATAAATAAAAGCATCGATAAATTGTAATATCATATCCATGCACGTATTGACAATGGTTTTGGCTCAATTGTAGGGAAAATAAGGTTATAATATCAAATGGCCAATACTTCATATTCCTGCTCATTCCATATCATTGCAAGTTTGTCAACTTCTCCCACACCATTTGAATTAAGTCTAGATTTTATTTATAATTCATATATCTGATTTAATTTTTGTCATTTATGCACGTGCATTTGAATAATTGTTCATTGAATTTTGTCGAATCATAAATTCGGATCGAGTTAAGATGAACAAGATATTTCACCATTGAAAAAATGTCGCAAGCTCTTATCAAGAGAATGATATTGCAGGCAAATGTTTGATGAAAATAGACAATTGCTTTACCCTGTTGATTGTAATATGTCATCTTCCAGTAACCTGTAGCCTAGGTCAACAATATTGCACCATGAATTAGATCTCTTTCCTGCCACGCCAGTGGTATGAGGTTGTTCAAAATGTAAAGGGTTGAATAAGAACCCTCGACATCTCACATTGTCTCATTATGTTAATGATCAACTACCCAAATTTGATGGTATAATACCTCCCACTGTGACCAATAATCTAATAGGTGATATATAAAAGACATGTAGGAACACTTCCATATGCTCCTTTTTTGAAATGTTGGAAGCCAGATCAACTAGGTTTTCTCCTAAATTGGCCAACTTGTCTCCTTATGTTGATTCAATGGAGAGTTCATATAGGGAGTCAAAGTATGATATCAATATTACCCAAAACATCACTACTGGGAAATCAAAAAAGTTGTATGAGCTAAGAGAAAAAATGTTCAAGTACACACCAAAGTTTCTTCAATTGTTGGAAGGTAGCAATGGCTTCCCTCTTCTTATCCATCTACAAAGTAAATACCAAACTTGTTACAACCAAGCTTTGTATGGTGATTGATCATCGTCCATACATGTGCCCAATGTTGCAACCAAATTCTCTTTTTGTGGTAATAGTTATATGATTGTCAAGTCTAAAATAGATGTTGCAAATCTTGGGTTGCTTATCCTTTCACATGTATTTGTTCCTCCCAAACAATTAGTGGCACTTATGCCATTTGGTGGTCCTCTTCAAAGTCGGTTAGATTACTTGAATATTGTCAAATAAAAGCATTACATTTCCATGTATAGTATGTGTATGAATGGTTATGTTTCTGGAATTTTTAACAGGAAAAATCTATTATATATCGACAATCCTCCACGAACTCATGGGAACATCACAGGGTTCATAAATAGTTGCATGGCGTCATTATTTAGTGTAAATTGTTCTTTTGAGGGACACTCTAATTACAAAGAGTTCTTTATGAAAAGGAAGGCATCTAGATTTGGTGTTGTGCATGCAATACGTAGTTTGTCTCCTCGTGATGAGTTGTTAATAAACTATAACTTTTGTAGACCACCAACCACTCATCAAAAATGCCTTGCATTGGGTCTACCTTTAAATGTCCATTGGGGTGTAAGAAAAAGATGATTGAGTAATTGTATTTTTTTATTTTCAATTGAACTAATGTAAATGTATTGCTTAAGTCGACATTAGTTTTATAAAGTGGTTGGTTGCATGTTACAATGATTGCATCAAAGATGGGGACTAATCTCCCTATAACTTCTACACATGGACTTTAGTTTATTTTATTTATTGAGTTTGCTTAATAATTTGTATAATTTTATATGTTAATAATGAACCTTAGCCATTATAAGCCTTTGCACACTAGGGATTGTATTAGGGTCTAATATGGCCCACACGTGAAAAATAATGTTTTTGCCCTTAAATTTGATGCTTTATGGATTATTCATAATGCAAAAGGCCCTATAATATCAAATAGGCTCACAAAGGGAATATGGAAAGCATCACTTAGTTAAGGATCTCTTAGGATTAATTGTGGAGGACATAAGATAGATGTATATTAGTTATTTGATAAGTCACATATATTAATAAAATGATTTTGATTACACGATTACAAAAAATATGAGAATGAATATTAGCAATTGTAGAATTTACATAGAACACTAATGTCATATGATGCACACACACATTATGTAAAATTAAAATTTTTAGGAGGGAAAGGATCACATGTCCATGTTATATAATGACTTTATGTCAAAATTTATTTTGTTATGAATACCATGGTGTTGGTTGGTACTCCATAAACCAATTAATTAAATTTATCATTTCCAAATCATTTGTCAATGTGTTTAATTTTGACAATATTTTTAAATAGTTTACACAGACTCATCTTTAATGAAATTGCATGCATCTATAGATCCATTTCTATGGATTCAAAATATATTTTTTGATACAAATGTTATTATTTAATGAATTGCATGCATTTTTAGATATATTTTTATTAATTCCAAATATATATATATATATAAATAAATAAAAATGTTATTGTTTCCTATTATTTTAATATTTTATTATTTTAATGTTATTGTGTGGAGGAAAAAATGGCGAACTTAGGGTTTCGAGGGTTCTAGTAAAGGAAGAAGAAGAAGCACAATAGCTCCCTGGTAGGGGTGAGGGAAGGTCACCTTCTGGTAAGGAAGGAACTCTCCCACGGGATGTCAGATCCCACGACATAAAAGAACTTGAGAAAAGGGTCGACAGAGGGCAAGCTGGAGAGAAAAAGTCATTTAAGGACATAGTCAAAAGTAGGCCCAAAAGAAAGGGTGAGGATGTCGAAATGGGGGGAGTAAGCATGGGTTAGAACGACACAGGCCAATTTTTTTTGGCAAAACCGAACAAGGAAGAGAAAGGAAAAAATCATAAAAAGTGGCTAAAGAATGGTTGCTTACCTAAGACTGTAGAGAACCCGAAGTACGAGGTAACCTCAAATGGAATAAGGCACTACATTCAAATGATGAAAGACCATGCTCTGATTGGGAAATTTATGGCAATCTGACTTAAAGCAATATGGAAAGTAAAGGGAAGATAGACCTCGAACTTGGATGAAAGGGCTTCTTCACAACAATCTTCTCGGACTCGATGGACAAAGAAAATCTATTTGAGGAAGGGCCCTATTTCTTCAATTCCACAAGCCTGCACATGAGATATTGGACAAAAAGGTTCAGTCCATAGAAATAAACCTTCACAGAGGTGTCGATATTGATCAAGATGTACTCCCTCCCAAGAGAATTCTGGGAACATGTTGGCAGCCACACATGATTTTCGATACTTATCAAGATCAAAAGATATTACACCTTTCTGTAGTTGCTATCACCTCCCATTTGTAAATGTTTATGTTTCCGAGTTTCGAAGCGATGATTGGATTAAAGCTTATCTTATTGAGTTTTTTTGTTTGCATTTTCGTTTGTTTTATTTTTAATTCATGACTGTAAGCATGAATTTAAACATAAAACTTAGCTTGGTTTCATAATATTTTTACCTTAGAAATATCGTTTTAAAAGTCACCCATATATCATTAAAATTCAAATCTTATGAAATGGTTGATTAATCCACTATCGAAATTTGTGTATTATGGTTACTATGAATTAATTGGTTCTATAGTTCATCGTGGAAATTTTTGAATGCACAAGAACTTTGGTTAACTGTTGATATTATTCTCATGAGTTCAATTGTCATATCAACATTCATGCAAATTAGTACAGGCATGTTGTACTTGCGTTTTCGTTTCACCTTGCTAGCCCGAAACATTAACGAGACTATTCATTATGTGCATAGGGTTTTGTACTCTATAGGTTTTGGCACTCATCGTGAGAGATGGCTTGAAGTTTCATGAACCCTCTGGTTTTCGTTCTCCCTAACTCTCCTGTATGAATTATGATAAACCCCAGACTCTGTTATTTTCATGCCATTACTTTCTGCTCAAACCTGTCTTTGTTGCTCGTCCATTGGGAACCTAAACCTAGCCCTGGTGATTTCTGTTGTATCCTTATCACAGTGGTCATGGCACCCGTCATTCGTATCGAGCCGAATGGATGCCAATATTTGTGATACCATGATGACGATATTGACGACCTGAAGGCTCACGGGTGGGATGTGTTCCTCAAAAAGTTCGAAGGCTACAAACTCTCGGTTGCTAAAGCATTTGCACAGACTTTCGACGGTTTTAGGGCCAAGATTGGGGATATACAGTTGGAATTAACAGAGGATTTCATGAGCAAGGTGACATGACTCCCATCAAAAGGCGAGAGGTGGTTTAAGAACACTAAAATAGAATATGTCCCATGGAGTTTATTCATTGCTTCCCGCAAAACCACTTGTTCTATAAAAGGTATTCCTATCGCTCTGTTAAAACCTAGATGGCACAGTCTCCTTTTAATTCTAAAGCAGTTTATTACGTGTGAAGGCCGATATGGGCTGGTTTTTCTGTACCACATCTGTTTGCTTATAAATTTCATAGGGTTTGAGTTGGATGTGCCTTTTTACCTGTTTATGAGTCTTTACAAAATGTCCAAGCACTATAAGCGACAAGGTATCAATTCGAGTCTGTTTCACCATGGACTCGTTAAGGTCTTGTTGGTTTATCACTTGTCAAAAATAGGTGACAATTGGGAGACCTTTTTGATCATAAATGGCTTCACCTAGGCCAATGTTACAGTCAAACCTCTTTTAATTATAAACCCTAATTTATACGGACTAGTAACTAAAAGCCAGGTCGTTAATTCAATTGATGGCTCAAAACTTATTGAACTCGTTTATGTTGTGAATAAAGAATTTCCATGTAGGCTTTCAGCTAGAGAGTCCCTGGAACAAGTAATTGTCGAATTAAAAGAAAAGGATCGTCATGTGCCTATGAACGATTCTAGTTCAAATGTCAATGATAAATCTGTTGTGAAGGATTTCCGTAAGGTAAAGAGACCACATAGCACGAATTTAAGTTTCAGGAATAAGAATGTTGGTCGTTTGATTTCTAGAAAACTAAGAAATCGAAAGAGTAATCATCTCAACTCGATCGATCTGATTGAGATCGATCATCAGTGTTCATATCGTGAGATAAACGATTTCTTGACTCGGGAAGACCGAGAAAATCAGTGTTCCAGGAGAGAGGTTATTAGCCATGTTGAACAATTTGATTTCGTGACCAATCTACCCCTGTGTCTTAAGGGTAAAGAAGGATTTTCGGTTATCGGCCACGACCTAGAACAAACCACGGGTAAAAATCAAGCACCCCTTATCGACTGTGTTCTGCGTCGACCTGTCATTACCCTGGTGCACTATGATAGTTGTTTCGACAGGATAGAGCGTTACTATACAAATGTTCCGCTCTTACAGGCTCGAATTAAACATTTAGCTGCTAGGAATGCTTTGTTGAAACAAGAGAACCTTGACCTGAAGGCTCACATAGAGAGAGAATAAATGTTTCAAGAGATCCGAGAATATAATCATTAAGAACACAACCAGTTTCAAAGCAGTTATAAATTCCAAACTGTCAGATTCCTCTTTGGCTAATTTTTAATGGTAAATCGATTTTGTTTTGATTTCATTCAATTATGTTCTGAAAAATGAATAAGTAGATTTAATTTTTGATTTCGTTTGCTAAAAATAAGACTAGCTACCGAATTTATGATTCTGTAGCCAGTCCCTTTTGAATAAAAATTAGCAAATTGTTTTTTCTGAATATCAAATCGGATTTTGCTATTTGCAATAAATGGAAGATTATACTACTGATTGCATGGAGAAAACACTTTGAATCATATGCTCAATATTCAATAGTTTCTATCTTTTTATGTTTATAAAACTTTGGCTTATTTAGACAAAACCAACTCATCCATGAGTGGTTACTATTTTCACTATTTTTGTAATATTATCCTATTTTTGTGGATTAAACTCTATCCTATATGATATGAGCTTTTGAATCCTGAACTAGTTTAAACATTGTTCACTCTTAGTAGCAAAGGGGCCCTTTTTTGGACGCATTATGGACATGTAACTTTCAAGATTGTATGGACAAGTTGTTCACTCCTCGACTTTAGACCAACTTGGCGCTTTCCATTTATGTTTTGCCCTTTATATTATGAAATGTTAATATGTTATACAACTTTAGTGTGATCAGCATATGATATTTCATTTTATTCAAGCACTTTAAATTATGTCTATAATTTGTTGTTCATATATTACATCTGTGATCATTCTTTCATTTAAATATCATTGATTTATGCTCGATGTTAAGTGATGTATTACATGAATGTTTTATATTAAATTTCTTTTACTATAAGTGTTCATTATTACAAGATCACCGGATCTATATGTTTATTACTCTGCTCT
>SNQJ01S0292955.1:0-10679 GCA_010110895.2 Picea sitchensis | reverse complement strand
CATTCAATACTTTAGAACTAGGGAAAGAGTAGTATTCTGTCACAGTTTGTTCCAGATCCAGGTGGATCTGGGGAGATTGGTCTGTGTCCGCACTCACGAATTTATCCTTGAACAATGACTTAACCTGGATAACCCAAAGCTATCAGGGTGAGTTCCAAGACGTTTCAAATTGGTGCTACTTAAACTCAGAAACAGGGTTAGGCATAAGTTTTCTTTACTTGTCTGTAAACAGACATTACTCCATCAGGGGAATTGGCTCGGTTTTGGGTTAGGATTAAGCATCTAAGCTTGGTCAACATCCAACTTTAAGGTAGGTTAACCTTACACTTAAATAAATACTTAATTATTTTAAATAATTTTCAACCCAATTAACCTTTCATTAATTTATACTAACTTAACCTTATTTATATATAAAATTATTTATACCAAGTTTTTTTTTTTAATTTATTTTATATTATTATTAATAATTTATAATATATATAACAAAATTTAGTTTAAACGTGCACGCAAAATTTGGGCACGCATGGGTTCCACATGCTCGTCTAGCTTCATCAAGCTCCCTCGTATCTAACCTCATCATTCTCCACCTGTCATCCTTTCAACTCTCTACGCGTCCTTCCTCTGTCCCACTCTCTCATCCGCTAGGACTTGCCTCGCAACAGTCTTTGTCCATCATAGCTCTGCCTCTGCTCTGCTCATAGGTTTCCATAATCTCTGTTTCCATGGCTCACATCCTCACCATCGTTCTGAGTACTTCGGTGGCGCTGGTTAATGTTGTATATGCTCCAATTCGTTTTGCAGAAACATAGTATATTGAGGTGGCCACTGACAAGATCCAAGACCTGGAGTCTAGTTTCCTTGAAATATTGGGAACCAATCCCCTGTCTGTACGCATTGCGGAGATCGCCCTCAACTATGGTAAGAAGTACGATTCAGTCCGCCAGTTGTGCATAGTTTCAGTACCTTCATGAAGAATGCAGGTTAATCGAATTAAGAAATTGCACAAACTTTCCTTACGCTGTGGTAAAGAATGGTGATTTCTCCTTTTGAACAAAATGTTTTTCTTGTAATTCCAGCTCTGTACGGATTTTGGTGCTCTGCCTTCAATTTATTTCATTTATCTTTATAAATTTGTTCGTCTGTGCATATGCATGTAGTTATACGTGTAAATATATATATAGTTTTATAGGTATACAGGATCGTTCAATTTCATCGACTGAGCCTAAGCGGCTCTTTGGAATTTCCTCCGGAATTCACTCTCGAATGTCCCAATCCACAAGCCTTATCTTCCCTCGTCACGGTCTCTGCACCTATCGTGGCTTATCCCTGACTCTGTATCGGAGTTCGGGGTTTCGGACTTTTTGCTGTCACGATCCCCTTACCTCTCCAATTCCTGATTCACGATGGGCTTAGTTCCTAAGAGTTAGCCCCTTACTGACTACACTTTGGTCTATATGACCTTGTTCACAAGACCGTGGCCACTTATTTTCCTATCAGGATTTTGTGCTTAACTTCCCCAATGGTTTCTTTTCTTCGTTAGCCCCTTCGCTATGTTCTTGGTCCATATGACCTACCTCCCTGACCGTGGCCTTGTATCGCCCTATCGGGATTCGGGGTTTCGGCATTTGCGATGTCAACGAACGCACGTCCTTAGGATTCCCGATCCCCCCAATCTCTGATGCCACCTGTCGTTAACTCCCGGCAAGGTTGGACCTTCCGACACCTGTCCTCACTTAAACGCTATGGTTGTGGGACCCGTCGCGTTTCAGAATTTCGCGACTTCTCCGGTCGTGATTCCTTTGTATGCAGGAAACCCGAAATGCCGAACCCCGATCCCTCGGGATCCCCTGACACGCGTCCTCGTAATGAACGACTCAGATCTCATCGGGAAATCGCGGATCGCGATTTCCGGTTGCACAATTTCTTTACCCTCGAAAACTCCGATATCCCGATTCCTAGGTTGGCTGACAGCCGGCCTCCACTTCGCCTCTGTCCTCCTCCTCTGCTGTGATGATAGTTGGCCCCCACTCATCGGGGTTTCACGGATCGCGAATTCAAAGTGTTTAAACATCATGTCCCCGGGATTCCCGATTTTCCGATGGGCCAAACGCTGATGGTTTCCGATGGTTGCCACTTGTCCCACAGATGGACGGCTGTGATTGTGTCGAGAAATCGCGTATCGTGATTCCATTGTGCAAGAGTTTCACGACTCCGAAAACTCCGATATGCTGAACCCCGACTCTCCGGGATCTCTCGCCACGCGTCCTCGCCGATGGACGGTTCAAAACTCCCGTCGGGATATCGCGGATCGCGAATTATCAATGCATAAACCGCTTGTCACCGGAATCCCCGATTCTTCGATGAACAAAACTCCGACGGCGCCCGATCCTTTGCCACCTGTCCTTGCAGATGGACAGTCCGGATTTACTCTCGGGGTTTCGGGACTTACGATGTCCTGAATTCCTTGTCCTCAAGAACTCCGATATCCCGATCTGCGGCCTTCATCCGATCCCTGACAACTGTCCCGTGTGAATGGACGGCTCAGATCTCGTCGGGATTTTCAATCGATATTTCCCGATCTCTTGTCCATGGGAACGTCGATTTCCCGATGCACCAACGCTGATGGCGCTGATCACTGCCACGTGTCCTCACCCAACGGATGGTCCAGATCCCCGTTGGGATATCGTGGTGATTGGTGTCCCAATGCACATGACCTCGAGAACTCCGATTTCCCGATGGCCAATATCCTACTGCTAAACGTCGTGCAGCTTCCACAGATCTGACGGTTGTCGGGGCCGTGATCTAGGATCGGACGACTGAGATCACTTCTCCTGCACGCTCCCCCTCCAGAGGCTAAACTCCGTGCGTGTCCTCCCGATCCTACGGCTGACGGGTTTTCTATGTGAGATCCGACGGCTGTCGGTCTCCTCTTATGTGGGCTCCTCCTCTGCACATTAGGACTTAAACCATGCGCAACTTCTGGTGATCTCAGAGCTGACGGGATTCCTATGTGAGATCTGACGGCTATGATCCGTTCTTCCGCGTAATAGCCCGTTCCCATGGCACGGTTTAACATTTATATAGGTCTACTGTTCAAGAGATTTTACATTATTTAAAATTCACCGAGGTTAATACAGGCAGCCAGTTTACACTGTTCCCGCGCAATACAAGTCTCCTAAATTTTCTTTGTCCGACTGCGCATTGGCAGTTCCTTATTTAGGTAAGTTTGGAATGAAGTAGGCCTTCTCAAGGTCCTGCAAATGTCCTTTTTCATTTTTTTTGGTACATTTCGTGTAGTTATTAATTCTTACCAACTTCAAGCCTTAGACAAAAGTTTCCCTCAACCTTTTTATCGATTTCGGGTGTCTATTCTACCCGAAACTTCATTGATAAGCATTGCTCAAATAAAATTAAGTTATCAGTACTCATTTCATGCTTAATAGCTTTATTGGGCTGCTTTAATGGTAGCCATTTTGTGAGAAGTGATCCTTCAAGCTATCTGGTTCACTGCTGCTAATTTAAAGGGTGTTCCATTGAATGTTCAGACTAAAACTGTAGTGACCATACATGATCCAGTTATAGGGTATTACCTAAAGTTGTTGCTTGCGATATATGAGATTATTTGCTTGGATAACTTAGGGGTACTACCTGAGTATATTTTCGGATACTGTATTAGTCATATCAGGTCAAACTGAACGTGTTTCTCTTACAGGTTAAGCGTGTCTGGAGTTAATCGTTTGGGATTTTGGCCCTTAGGCCCCAGATTTCGAACTAAGACGCTCTGATACCATATGTAATTCCCATATAATTCTAAACATCATTAAGTTTCCTAAATTTTCTAATCGAGCAAACTGAAACAAAACTTCATAACATGATACTGACTTTTATAACAACAACTTCAGTAACTTGGATTTATCAATAAATACTAAATTATTTACAGTATGAAATAAATACACAACTTAACAAGTACCTGGATCTGATGCTAATTTCTGTTGCCTCTTTGCTTTGTTGCTGCCTTTCTGCTCCCTGCTACACAGATCAACCCTGCCACAAACAGGAAAATAACTGCCCAAAACTACTGTCCTCCCTGCCAACTAGGAAAACTACCTAGCTCCAGGATATCTACGGATATCCTGGCCCTTCGTGCCCAAAACCTCCAGCAACTCAGTGCCTCCCCTGATCAAAATTCACAGTCCAGAACACTTTGTTCCTTGCTCACAGCAAGCTCACAGCAAGCCAACCGTCCACAAAATAACACAGGCTCATAGCGAATACAACAGTCCACAGCAACCATTCCGTCCCCTCCCGTCGAATGGTGCGCACATCCCCCTCTTCCCCCTCCCTTATTCCTCCCTGCCGACTCATGCACTTACTCCTCCAACCACCCTCTGTCCCCCGTCCTTCGTCATGAGTTAATGTTTTATCTTCTCGGGATCCATGGCTATCCCTCTCTGCATACGCCACCATTTTATAATATTTTCATTGATCTTTTAAATTATAATTCTCACGTCATTAAATGGGTTTGTAGTTAGAGTATTACTTAGTTAATCACAATCATTTTCTTTTAATTAATTTTACTTTATAATCTTTAATCATTTATTCAATTAGGGTCGTTACATACTATACCAAATTTAACTAGATTAAACTTCCTCCCACTCTCTTTTAAAATACTTATATCCATATACATAAATAAATTAAAATTATAAAACTCACCATACTTATATTCATATCTTAAATTAACTATCTCACTCTCTTATTACAAAACAATATATTTCTCAACTTCCTATTAATTTTAAAACCCCTCATGTAAATCAAAGTAGTAGGATATTGTCTAACTAGAACACTCATAATAGCCCTTTCTTTTTACAATTGTTTGGTTTGTCAAATTTATTTGTCATTGTGTATTAAATTAAGTAATAACAATAATCTATTTTTAAAGTCATGGCTAAGCCACACCAACCATTTGACTGGTAAAGTCTACTTAGGTATACATACCCTACCCTACCCCTTCTGGATTTGAACTTGTGACCTTTTAGGAGGAAACACATCTTCTTAACTATTAGGCCCACTCAGGAAATACTTTTTTATTTTTAAAATTTTCTTGAATTTAATTTTTTTTTTACTTTCAAATTATTTATAATATTTATTTATTTTTTCTTGAAGGTGGCAAAACCTATCATAACTTAGTTGTGAAGTGGTAATGAAGACAACCATCTTAGGCCATTAATGTGTCTTCTTACCTCCTAGGAAGACAAGCTCTTAGCCAATAAAAAACACTTTTACTCAAAGAAACCTAGTATCTCTTGATACAACCTAGTAAAAAAATTACATAACATAAAAAAAAATAGTTAATTTTATACCTTGAACAATTACTTAAGTCACACACATATATTAAGGAGGTGGATTTGAGTTAGAAAACTCTAGTAGTGAGGATCTTGTGTGAGGTACAAATATTAAGAAGAAAAGTAAAATATTAATATTATACTAGTCTATGTACATCAAGTATTGAGAGAGATCAAATCTCTTCATATGCAATTTTTTTCTCTAAATCTTATACTTTAAAAGAGGTTTGTACTTCAAAAGAATTAAATCCCTTTTGATTTGATAAATTTACATTAAATTGTGTTTGATAAATCCAGATTAAAATAACTCTAAACTAATTAGCATCATTTAACTTTAATCATATAAATAAAACGGTATACTCCTACCTCCAACTATAATTTAATTTCATACTCAATTTTATAATATTATTAGACAATATATTAAATAAATTAGTTAATTTTTTATATTTTTTTAAATAAAATAAATACAAAAATAATAATAAGTTAGTTTATTTTTTTTATATTTTTTAAATAAGATAAATCTAAAAATAATCATCCATGTATAAAATATTGATGAAATATATAAAATTTTACACATATTCAAGAAATATAAAGAATATTATATTCCCTAAATTTTCTCCCCGGCTTAACTAGGTTATAGATTAGTAACACGATTGGAACAAGGAAAGACAAATGACGACGGGTGGTTAAACAGAGGATGTCATGCAGATTAAGCCCAAAAGGGAGTTGCATGTGAACATCATGAAACTAGGATCCATACGCAGTAGTATACGCTGGGATTTGTAAAACCCAACGAAATTATGCATCTCTAATGCACCCCTCAGCATAAACACATAGAAGCAGTGATTTGTAAAGACCAAGCAAATAATTCGGTCAGCGACTTTTCCGGGCAAGAACAACAAATGATTAAGATTCCATCTAGAACTTTTCTGGAGAACCCCATTTTCAATAATTTTTTGTATCCTTCCTTATATATCTTATTCTTTTCAAATTTCATCGCGGTGGAAAGAGCCTACCAGCCCTTGTGTTCAGATTATTATTAGGTATTTTTCAAGTTTCCAAGAATAAGCAGTCTTCGTTGATAAAATACCGCGTGCTTCTTAAATATTTGTGCGACAATGGAAAATTTCAAATATAACAAATGTTCAGTTTGAATAGCCATCAGCGTGCTCGTGGGTTTATTGGCAGTTAATGTTATTGCTCAAACAGGTGTTATTCACATTCTAAAACAATTCTGGTCGGTCTTACTGGCGGCGATGTTTGAGCGCTGTTTCTGTTTCTATCCATCTTTTTATAATCTCCATCTGCCATCTTGGTTTTTTAGCACTCATAGCCCAGTTCATATTCTTTGTTTTAACAGATTTTTTTAACTATTAGTTTAAATTTTGGCGTCCCATGATTTATCAGTATCCTCTGCGGAAGAAAAACAACTCATACTGATGAAAACAATATAACATGGGTGACTGATGCTAATTACATAGACGTCGGCCAGACAGCAAACACCGGAAACGCAAACTTACCATCTTACTTGCAAAATCTACGTTTATTTCCAAAGCCTCTAAAAAAGGCTTGCTATCAGTGGCCCGTAGCCCCCAGTGCGTCTTATCTGATCACAGAGATGTAAAGACCGCTAATATCCTTATAGACAACAATTTGAATGGAAAATTAGCTGATTTCGGTCTCTCGAAGATGATGGCAATTGATGGGGAGGTTACTCATGTTACAACTACGGTGAAAGGAACTCTAGGATACATGGACCCACAGTAAACTATACATATAACTTACAATGTCGTTGCAATATTGTTTGAAGTCTAATGAAATAGATTAAGGATCAAGAAGTAGAGAAAATGTTATTTTTTTGTTGTGGAATGTATTTACAAGTATTTTCGCACACAAATGTTGACTAGAAATCATATGCGGCAAACCACCCATAAATGTAAAACTACCTGAAGAGGAACGTAATCTCATCCAATGGGTAAGAATTCTATGACGATTCACTCCAAATGTGCACAGCATTCCCCATTTCACAACATAATTTATGATTTTGAACTGTATGACTACCAATAATATATTTGTTCTTCTGCATTTATATATGTAATGTATAGGTGACGACGTATGTGGTGGATGAAAATCCTGGCGAAATAGCGGTAATCATAGACAAAATGTTGGGTGGAAGCTATGACATGAAATCAATCACTGGTATTGTCAAACTAGCGTTCAGGTGTGTCGAGGATAAACCATCATCCAGGCCCAACATGAGTGAAGTAGTGGCAGAGATAAAAGAGGCTATCATACATGAGAATGAGAATAATGTTATTCTTCCAATTTGGATTGGTATTGAACCTGGAGATTTCCAATCCCGCCCCAGTAGTTCACGGGCGGAGTCTAGTTAATAGTGAACCCAAAGATATGGAGTTGGGTGACGACAGTGCCTACCTCTTTTAAGTAGGAATATGAATTGGAATGTTAAGGATATCTACTTAATAATGTAGACTGGTCAAGCAAGTAGTGTGCACGTATATTTTATTTTTCATGTCAATGTCTTATTTAGCATTTTGGTATGTACACAAAGTGAGTTCGTGAATTCTTAGGCGTCTTATTTAGCATTTTGGTATGTATATAAAGTGAGTTCGTGAATTCTTAGGCCACTTACTCTCCAATGAAAAAATGAAATTTGACTTATATTTTATTTTTCATGTGAATGTCTTATTAGTCGTTGGCCTTAAGCTGTCCCTAAGGCCAGGATTTTATTCATTATATTACTTTTTTTAAGATTTTAGCTAGTAACAATCACTTTATAAAAGTGGTTAATGTCATTAGTTTGGAAAGGTGGAAACCAATATATCTTGGGAATGATCATTAATGTATTAATACATAAATGATGTATTAAAAAATAATGATTACATTAATATATATACATCCTGAGTGAGCCTAATGGTTAAGAACATGTGTTTCCTCTTAAGAGGTCACAAGTTCAATCCCTTGTCCCACAAACAATGAAGTCTCATACACCAATTTGGTGTGACTTAGTAATGTAATGTTACATCAATATATTAATGATACATTATTAAAGTAATAATGCATTAATAATATATAATAATAATACATCAATAAAGTATTATTATATTTTAAAACATTAAAATATTACATTATAAATACATTAAAAATTAATTATTATAATATTCATTTAAAGTATTACTTAATTAATTAATACATTAATAAAATATTATTAATTAAAACATTAATATATTAATAAAGTAGTATTAATTAATATAATAATAAAACATTCATACATTAATAAAATATTAAAGTAATAAAGCATTAATAGTACATCAATAAAGTAAAACTAAATTAATAATATATTTTTTTACAAGAATACATTAAAATATTATAGGAAGTATTAATACATTAAAAAATAATAACAAATTAATAGATTAATAAAGTAATAATACATTAATAAAGTAATAATATAATATTTTGAAAGAATATTAAGCATGACGGTCACTAATGTTGACCTTGGTTGATTGTGGTTAACAGTTGTTGACCATAGTTGACTTTAGTTACCATGACCTTGACTATGGTTGACTATAGTTGACCACGACCATGAATGAAGAGGATTAGTATATTTCTAAATAAAAATGTCAACATAAATAATAATAAAATGTTTATGAAATGGTTGACCATGGATGACCACATTGATCATGACCAAGGTTTATTGTTATAGACTACAATTGACTATGGTAGAAGATGACTCCATGGTTGACCATGATTCTGAATGTGGTCGACCATGACCATGGCTTCTTACATTTGACAATCACAATGGCCACGACCATGATTAACTTTGTTACACCTTGGTTGAATATGGTTGACTAAGGTTGACCTTGGTTGACTATGACCATTGTTCATTGTGGTTGAACTTGGTTTACCATGACCATGCTTAATTATGGTTGTCCATGACCATGGTTAAATTTAGTCAACCTTCTGAGACTTTGGTTTACTATCATTGACTATGGTTGACCATGGTTGCATATTACCATGACCATGATTAATTACGGTTCACCCTGACCATGGTTGGATATGGTTAACCATGGTTGAGCATTACCTTCACTATGGTTGACCTTGGTTGACTGCGGTAGACCATAGTTGATAATGCTTAACCATGTTTCAAAAATTTTGTCCATAGATTACCATGGATGGCCATGACAATTATCGACCATGACTATGGATGACATTGACCATGTTTGACCTTAACTATGACTTTGGTTCATCATTACCTTAACTATGGTTAACTATTATTGATCATGACCAAGAGTATGGTCTACTATGATCGACTATGGTTTTTCATGGTTGACTATGGTTAAGTATGGTTGAGCTTGACATGGACCAAAGTTGAGTATCGTTGATCATGGTTGAATATGGCTGACCATGACCATGGTTGACTATGATTGACCATGCACATGGATGACTTTCATAGACCATGTGGAGCTCATTATGGTAGGTCATGTTGATTATGTTTAACCATGGTTTATTATGTTACACAAATGTGTTTGTCTTGACGTCGGGATATCTGTGACACATAACAACGTGAGGAAATGTTTGTCGCATTGCGACGAGAAGACGGTGTGTGTCTCATTATAATGTTTGTTGATGTTCATCACATTACATTGTTACTATCCACATTGGGATGACATGCCTATGTTCGTCACATTGTGACGTTACTATCGACATTGGGACGACAGGTCTATGTTTGTCACATTGCAATGTCACATTACAGTGCCCATATATTACATTGCAATTTCCTTAGATTACATTGCAATGATAGGGAATCTTTTTTCACATTATGAAATCTTTTTATGTTTGTCACATTGCGCTGATAGGGCTATGTTCGACATATTGCGTCTATAGCAGTATTTTGATCATATTGTGATCGACGTATATGTTCGTGACATTGCAATGATAGGGAAATGTTCTTCACATTGCGACGTTATTTTAAGTTCATCACATTGCGACAACATGGTTATGTTCGACATATTGTGATGGCATAGCTATGTTTGTCACATTATGATCAACATTGAGGAAATGTGAAACACATGGAAACGTGATATGTGTGATCGACATTGACGTTAGGATATGTGTGACACAACAATGTGAGGAAATGCCCATCACATTGTGATGATAAGACAATATGTGTCACATTACGATGAATATTTATGTTCATCGCATTGCGTCGTTACTATCCACATTGGGATGACACGCATATGTTCATCACATTGCGTCGTTAATTTCCACATTGGAAGGACACACTTATGTTCTTCAAGTTGTGATGTTACTATCCAC
>SNQJ01S0292954.1:0-10679 GCA_010110895.2 Picea sitchensis | reverse complement strand
CCCCTAGGGTTTTGATTCTAGGGCCCTGCCTTTGCAGCACCATAGAACCCTACCTTCTAGTCTCTGAGTTATCATCCTTCCGAGACCTTGTGCCCTTATTTTTGACTCCATATAACCTAAGGCACTGATTTGATCTCCAACGTTGAAGCTTTAGTGCACAAAACAACTCTTTAAACCCTAAATCTTGAAACCCTAACTAACTAACCCTAACCCTAACTAAGGCTGACGTCATAGTTGGTTATTTTTTACGCAGCAAGCCTTTGACTTTTACAAGCAATTGAGTGATGATCTAAAGCATTTATTGATTGAAGTATTGATTGAATACATTGTTGGCTTTGTCATCTTAATAGCTATTGATGAATTAATGCTCTTTCCATAGATAACTGACAAAACGTTGATCTCATTGATATCTATTGCTTCACATTGCTTAAATTATATCAGATGGCCATATGAAGTGCTAACCCTTTGTATATAACCTGCATACACATTTTTTTGTTGTTGCTTTGTTACGGGCAGGTGTTCTCATTTGGGACTATACTTCATTATTGGTTGATTAGCCGGACCTTCTGATTTTGGTGGTAACCTGTGAAGGGGAAACTTTAACTCTGACCTTATATCTTAGCCTCTTCAAAACCCCAGGTTGTCGGGGACGTCTCCCCTGGGCTAACCTCCCTAAATAGAAAGAACCTCCCCATTGTGGTGACATTGGCTGGGGAAGGTTCCTGTTTCACCAGTTTGACCCTTATCCTTTAGCCATTTGACCTAAACTACAAACTGTGCGATAACAGGGCCCATGGAGAGAGGGGACACTCTAGTTAGTGGTTGGTGGGTCCCTAGCAAGTGGGGCGCACCTCATGAGCCTTGTGAGTGCGCTATGTGTTCCAGCCAAGGGGGATGCACCATCTAGAAGCCTTGGAGATTGAATTGGCACACAATTCAAAGCAAGGAAGGTGGTTGCTAGGGAGATAAAAGGAGGTTGAGTGTGAGAGGACACTAACATTGCTCATTTTGTGTGTTTGAAAGTGAGTTGAAGGAGAGAGCTTGAGGCTGAGGAAACAGGGCGACTGGCCGAGTGATCTGGAAAGCCAGTTGAGGGGCGATTTCAGGGCTACTTGGGAAGCTTGCAAAGGCTGATCTTTTGTAGTAGAGGAGGCCATTCAAGTTGGAGCATACTGGGCCATAACAGGCCGTATATTTTAGCAAGCAAAGGGCCATTTCTAAGCAGGTCGTACAGTAGCTTACAGAGGCCGAAATTCTCATGCCAAACTGCAGTCAACAAAGGGAGAAATTCAGAGGTCGTAAAATAGAGATTGTTGGGCCATACTGCTGAGAAAAGTGGTCCAAGTTCAGTAGGTCGTACAATTGGGTTTAGATGGGTCGTACAGTTGATAGAAAGGGATGAACTTCTCTCTAAGAATTACTGAATATTTCTGTTGTTGTAACCTTTCCTCTGAAGCCTCAATAAAATCCCTCCTTTGTTGGTTTTCCCCACACTAGCTTATCCAGGGTTTTTCCTGTGTTGTCTAATTTTTTTGCTTGGTTTTGTATGTGTTTTCGTTGTGATTTATGATGGTATAACTCAGCTAAAGATAAACTACATAATTCTGAACATTATAACAGCATGTATAAATTTTTGTTTTAAGTGAATTATTGGCATTTAATCTCAGTGTCTGATTTATTAGATTTCAGCATGGTATTAGAGCTCAGCCTCTGAGTACAGGACAACAAAGTGACTTGTTGTGCAGACCAGGACAGGTAAATCAACAAGTGGGACATGAGACCAAAGAGAGTGGGGCAACCAAAAGCACTGACTCAAATGGCAGGCCTGAGGTTTGAAGACAGGTTGGAGGGCGCGTCCAACTTCTGTCCTTGGAGGGAGCATATAAGCTTGATGCTAGAGAAGAATGGGCTATTGGAACTTGTTGAAGGGAAAGCAGTCCCTCCAACTGATCCAACACAGTTAGCAGCCCACCTCAAGAAGGATGTAAAGACGAGGAGGATAATTGTGGATGGGGTTAAATACCACATTGTCCCACATCTATCTAGCAAGAAGGAAACCAAGGAAATGTGGGATGCCTTGGTAAATTTATATCAGCCCGATAACCAAAATAGGAAGATATTGCTCAGAGAGAAGTTGAGGAGCACGAAGATGGCCAAGGGAGAGTCAGTGGTCACCTAGCTCACCAAGTTCACTCATATTGGAGATGAACTGGCGAGTGTGGGAGAAGCAATGAACGAGACTGAGTTGGTGAGGACAGCCTTGAATGGCTTCACCAAGTAGTGGGAAGTTTTTTGTCAGTGGAGTGGTGGCTCGGGAGAAGCTCCATGATTGGGAGAGATTGTGGGATGACTTTGTAATGTCCCTTTCCAAATAGGAGCTCCAAAGAGGAGGCTAAATGGTCTAAACAGCCCCGTTAGACTATAGCCAGGGCCATACAGAGGTAAACATGGTTACTAGAGGTCATTCCAGTCAAAGGTGCTATAATCAGAAAGTGACATTGAGCTAAAAGTGGCTAAAAGCGCTTTTAAGACAACTTGAGCTAAAAATAGAACAGATGAGCTAAAATTAGAAGTCAACAATGAATTAGGGTTCCGGGAAGCTATAAGAGAAGGTTTAGTGACCTGATTCATCATTATGCAGATTTTGACTTGTCATCAAGGAGAGAGGCGCATCTCAGGAGAGATAGTTCAGTGGATTCCAGGAGAAATACACCAGTGGTTGATTTCGATGTTGAGAGACACACCCTAGTCATCAAGGAGATCACACAGGTCTTCCATCAGTCTTCAGCAGGGTCGCACTTATTCAGGGAGGGGGTGCAACTTCTGAGGAGGTTTAGTGGATCGACGTGTCCCATTCAGGGAGAGTTCAGAGATTCCCCTCCGACCCAGTTGAGAGGAAGGCAAGGCGCATCTTTTTCTTGGTTCCTCGTCAGATTTTGATGGAGGAATCATCTAGGCGCATTTTCCAAACATTGGGAGTGCGACACTTGGGGAGGACACATTCGGGGTTCCCAAGCGATCATCAGATCAAATCAGATCCAGGGAAACCCTTTCGACCCATTTCATAGTAGGCCAGGGTGCTCAATTTGAGAAACATATAAGCCGATTCCGACCGTGGAATCACTAGGGCGCAGTTTTCCAGTAGCAGAGGGGCGCATTCCCCTAGGGGGATCCATCCAGGGTCCAAACACACCAGCGGAGGGTCGATCAGTCACCAGGACTGAGAGGGACAGCAGGGTGCACTGTTTGGGACAGTTTCCAGGCCGATATGAGAGGTTTAGCCACCAGGGAGAACTTTCCAGACTTGCAGCAGTTGTCGTATGAGCTACCAAAGTCTGCAGTAGATCTTCATCTCTTCCATTGCATTCCAGCGCATTCTTCTAGCATCGGGTATTATTGTTTTAGTTGTTATTGTATTCCGGCTAAGATATTTTTGTCATTTGATCTAGCCGAGTAATTTATTTTACTCAGCCGCATTTGGCATTGTACTCACAGAGATATCATAATATAAGATTTGTAGTGTTTTGTCTCATTTATTATCTATATGATCAGTTATATGTTGTAACAATGAATTATCTACAGTAGACATATCAGATTAGTAGTATTTCCTAGACTAGCCAAGTCAGGAACATTACAGTGCTATCAGATCTTTAGTCCTGCCACCATGTGACTAAAGACAATGAGTGCAGCAGAGGAACCAGGGGGGCGTGAGCACATAGGTGACGAATATGTCACTTTCAACAGACCCAAGGAGGGAAGACCTAGACCTGACTTTCCCCCTTTTCCTCCCAGCTCAGAGGA
This sequence comes from Picea sitchensis, assembly GCA_010110895.2. NCBI lineage: Eukaryota > Viridiplantae > Streptophyta > Pinopsida > Pinales > Pinaceae > Picea > Picea sitchensis. The sequence goes on along the minus strand of SNQJ01S0292954.1, from coordinate 6,878 downwards.
AGAGGAAAAGGCACGGAGGGAAGCAGAGAGAAGGGCAGAGCGTGAGGCTAAGCACGAGGCAGAGAGGATGTTAGGACACTATGAAAGACCAGAGGGCAGTGGTAAGGCCCCCATGGAACCAGAGGCAGCCTTCATGCAAGTACTCAGCAATCTGGTAGTTAGTCAGCAAGCCATCAATCAGTCTTTGGTGCAGATGGCCGACAAGTTGGCTATAGTGGGCACACAAGCCCCACAGAGCACAGGGGAACTCGGGGGCAAGCAGTAGACCCCAGTCACCTACTTGCACATACACCTCTTCGAGTAGGATTCCTAGGCCATTGTTCCTCAATTTCCAGAGAGCACCTCCAGCAGCAGCACAATAGTCGATAGCACAGAGGCCACCCACTCAGGCGGAGGACATTGCTGAGTACAAGAGGGAATATGCAGCATTGAGCCGTGACTTCTATCATGACATGACCCTAGTCGAGTATTGTGGACTCGGACTCAAACTCAGGAACCGCCCTAGAGAGCCTCAAAGAGGGGGACAGCAGCAGCAGCAGGTACACGATTGATTTCATCTGAAAAGTTGGTAAACTCACCATATCGTCTTTTGATGGATCGTCCAAATGCACAGCCAAAGCTTGGGTACAAAAGCTAGACACGTACTACAAGCTAAACCAGATGACCAAGACAGAAGCCAACAGTTTTGCTACCCTACACTTGGAGGGTGAGGCACATGAGTGGTGGCATCATGGATTGGTGACGTTGGGACACAATCACATCACCTCCTACAGGAAGTTCACAGAGAGACTCATGGACAGGTTTGACAGGAGGGATCCATAGATCCATTTCAGGGATCTAGCACTGTTGAGACAAATTGGAACAATAGAGGCATTCATCACATAGTTTCAGTAAGTGGCAGTGGCAGTGACAGAGATATCCGAGCCCAGGATGATGATGTTATTCACAGAGGCTTTGAGAGGATGGGTGAAGGCATCCAGGCCTCACAACTTGCAGGATTCCATCTTACACACTCGAGATTTGGCAGACTCAGTGCCAAAGACTAAACACTTTTTCAAACCCTTCGTACCACAGAAGGACAGAGACAGGAAGCCATTCCAGAGAGAATGAAAGGGCAAGGAGAAGTTGGATGATGAGACGAGGCGAGAGCTTATGAGGAAGAAGCTTTGCTTAAGTTGCAAAGACCCTTGGGTCCCAGGCCACAGGTGCATTGGCAAGGGAGAGATTCATTATATTGAGGTGGCAACAGACAGTGTGGAAAGTGAGGAGGAGGAGCATGACAGTGGATCCACTAGCTCAGAGGAGGAGTCAGCAAAGGCAAAGGAGCAGCCTCCCCGTAGACCACCAACACCGGCGAGAACCCACCCACCAGTAGTTCCATAGCCTCCTGAGCAGGCTAACAGGTAGAAACTGGCAAAGGGAGGAGTCATAGCGACCGTTTCTGGTGTTCCCAGGTATGATACTCTCTGGATCAGAGGAACTATTCAGGGACAACAGGCAATCGCCCTGATAGATGGTGGGGCCACCCACAACTTCATTGATGCTTCATTGGTATCGAGACGGGCACTTCGGATAGAGGAGTTTGAGGGGTTTGATGTTGCAGTAGCGGACAGCCATATAGTGGATTGTCTAGACAAAGTTCCGGACTTGGAGATAAAGTTAGGCAACTACACCGTGAGAGACACATTTTATGTGGTTGACCTAGCTGACACAGATGTAGTATTGGGAGTCCAGTGGTTGATCACATTGGGAAAAATCACCACTAACTACCAAACCTTAGAGATGGGGTTCAGACACAGTGATGGGAAGAGGGTTATTCTAAGGGGCGTGTCAACAGGAGCACCCAGGACAGTTTCGGCCAAAAGGATGGAGAGGATATTCAGAAATGGGGAGGTAGCATATGCCGCAAAGTGCTTGATCACTACGCGGAAGGATTCAAAGGGTCGACAACAGTATCAGACAGAGATCAAGAACTTGTTGGGGCGACATCAGCAGGTTTTTGGTTCTATTCCACCAGGGAGACCACATGACAGGGGGTTTGAGCACACCATTGAGTTGGAGGAGGGGGGAAAACCTATGATCACACACCCCTATCGTCATCCTAGGAGGTTCAAGGATGAGATAGAGAAAGCAATTAAAGAATTGCTAGCGATAGGACACATCAAACCGAGCAACAGTCCATTCTCCTCTTCAGTTGTCTTAGTTCTGAAGAAGGATGGTACCATAAGGATGTGCATTGATTACCGGGCCTTGAACAAGAAAACCATCAAGAACCGGTATCCTACCCCTCGCATTGACGAGTTGATGGATGAACTACATGGGGCAGTTTTCTTCTCGAAGATTGATCTACGCTCCGGGTATCATCAGATCAACATCATAGAGAAGACGACATTTCGATGTCACTTTGGTCATTTTGTGTTTCTGGTTATGCCATTTGGGCTAACCAATGCATCGACTACATTTCAATCTTGCATGAACCACATATTCAGGGATTAGTTGAGGAAATCAGTCTTGGTTTTCTTTGATGACATCTTGGTCTACAGCAAGACATGGCAGGAGCATATGAGGCACTTGGATGAGGTATTGAGCATCATGGAGGCGCAGTCACTAAATGCTAAAGAGTCCAAGTGTGAGTTCGATATGACAGAGCTACTTTACTTGGGCAACATCATAAGTGCGCAAGGGGTACAGGTTCACCAGGAGAAGATTAGGGCCATTTTGTATTGGCCAACACCCAGGAATGTGACAGATTTGAGGAGCTTCTTCAGGTTATGTAGCTATTAGAGGCAATTTTTCAAAGGTTTTTCTCAGCTAGGATCACCACTTACGGATCTTACCAAGCATGGGGCTTTCAGCTGGACTGATGAGTCATAGAAAGCCTTTGATCACATGAAGGAATTCGTGGACACTTGTCCAGTGCTAGCATTACCAGACTTCACCTTGCCATTTGTATTAGAGTGTGACGCATTGGGCGAAGGTATCAGGGCAATTCTGATGCAGGGAGGACACCCCATTGTATTTGAGAGCAGGAAGCTTAGTCAGCCCAAGAAGTTGTACTCCATTTATGACAAGGAAATGTTGGAAATCACGCATGCCTTGACCAAATTCAGACAATATTTGGTGGGAAGCAAATTTGTGGTCAAAACAGATCACAACAGCTTAAAGTATTTCCTTGAGCAGAAGGACCTCAGTGAGCGTCAACAGAAATGGGTGACGAAGGTATAGGCATTCGACTTCGACATAGAGTATGTCAAGGGAAAGAAGAACATTGTGGCCGATGCGCTATCTAGGAGACCTACGGCATGTTCTTTGATGGAGATTTCAGCAGATTGGAAATCCCACTTGTTAGTGGAATATTCCAAGAACAAGTTCGCATGTGAGGTTCTGGATGGACAGATTCAAGATGACAGGTACAAGGTCATTGATGATGTCATATTCTACAAAGACAAAGTCTACTTAGTACCAGGTTCAGGGCTCAAAAAGAATATCCTCGCAGCAGTTCATGATTCACCACTAGCATGCCATCAGGGGTTTTTCAAAACCTACAGGCAGATCAGGGAGAGATTCTCATGGAAGGGCCTCAAACAGGACGTTATGAGGTACATCAGTGAGTGTGTGACTTGTCAGCAGAACAAGTTAGAGCATACACGCTTCCAGCAGGGCTACTTCAACCACGTCCCATTCCGATGCAAAAATGGGAGAGCATATCGATGGACTTCATCACAGGCTACCCAAGGTCCAGGGTAAGGACTGCATCTATGTAGTGGTCGACAGATTGACCAAGTTTGCTCACTTCTATGCCATACCGATAGAGTACAATGCAGTTCAGATAGCCGAGTTATTCTTCAAAGAGATCTTCAGACTTCATGGGTTGCCAAGGAACATCATCAGTGACAGGGACTGATGCAGGAGCATCTCAAGCGAGCCAGCGCGGGGATAAAAGACAGTTGGAAAAGAACCCAGCGCAAATTTTGAAAATGTCTTGAAACATTAATGAAGTCATCAAGTGGAGGCACACTTCTAAAATGTAAACGGACCTTGAGCGATCCGCTCTCGTCCTTAGTAGGTAGAAGGCATTTATAATAGTTAATGCAAGTAGATAGAATTTAATGCGTAGATTAGACAGTTTAGAATGAGAGAGGGAAACGGAATATAGACACCCTCATTGTGTATTGTAACATAGAATAGAGAGAAGAAGAATGAAATTATGCCAATTGAGAAGCAAGAGCATAGAAGAGAAGAAGCAGAGAGCTATGTAGATGAATTCCATGTACAAAAGTTCTGGATTAATACAAGAAGGCTTTGATTCAGACTCATGGTGTTCAAATATTCTCTGTGTATGCATTTTTGAAGGTTATGCTCATGAATGTTTTACTCTTTCTGTCATGCAAATGCTTTTATGCTATGTACGAATGATTTCTTGTTGAATGTTTGAAATCTGAGAGGAAAGGGTAAAGGAATGAGTTTCAATTGTTTCTCTATCTAAGCAAGAGTTCCTGCAAGGAGTGCAGTTGAATTGTCCGCAAGGAGTGCGTTGACAAAGGGTTCAGAGGTTTGTCTCTGAAAGCTCAGATAAGATAGTTTTTGTTCTCATTCCCTCAAAAATGCAGCTAGGCACAGGAGTCGTGCAAGGAGTGCGCAGGCCGAGTAAAGTCTCAGAGCTACGAACCTGAGAAATTGTTGAAGGGTTACTGCTGCAGGGAGTGCGCAGAGTTGAAAGGATTTAAATTCCTTGGAGTAATTAGGAATTTTCCGCAAGGAGTGCGTGCAGGAGTCTTCTTCAAGACTCGGAGTTAGAGAAATCTCAGGAAGGATAAAGCCTTCAAAGTCGTCGAAAGAAGCACAGGAAGTTTGTGCATTGGAGCAGTGAGAAGGCGTCGCAAGATTGGGTCGCAGGTGGTTAAGTACTATGGAAAAACTTTTGGGTAAAAAGTTGCAGAGGTCCTTGAGAAGGAAAGAACGGACGGTAAGAATTCGCGAAGTCCCGTGAGCCGTCAGATCTCACGAAAGAGCAGGGGAGTTACGGAGAGAGCTTCAAAAAGTTCAAGCTCAAGGAGAGGCAAACCGTAGATTCAAGCCAACCAGGTCCGTTGGATTTACCCGTGGATTTCTATTTCGGGGTTTCGTGGGGTGAAGTCCCGAAATCTTTGCATCAGGACTCGCGAAAGGATCGTGTGGGCCATAGGAATCAGCAGGGTGGACAGGTGGCGCACTATCGACAAGGGAGTAAATTCCGTTGACCATTTTCGGGGTTTCGTGGGGTGAAGTCCCGAAATCTTTGCATTAGGGTTCGCGAAATCGCGAAGTCCCGACGGAATGAAGGGTTGTTGAAAGGTCAACCTTGCGGGCGCATCAGAGTTTCGGTAAATCGGGTTTCGGGAGTCGAGGGGACGAGTTGCTTGACATTGCAACCCCCGAAATCACGATAAGGAGAAATCCGAAATAGAGAGAGAAAAGGTCAAAGTGTTGACTGTTTTCGGGTTTCAGAGATTGAGAGACAAGGCGCTTGACCACCGGATTCGCGAAAGAGTGAAGTCTGATCTCCCGAAGTATAAAGGGGGAAATTTCTCGAAGGCATTTGTGGGTGCAGATTTCTCGAAAGGGAAATAGGAGAGCCATTTCCGGGAGCTCTTCGGGCCAATGGAAGAGGAAAGATCCTGTGTACGTGGACTTCTGACCCGCGGGTTGGGAGGCTGCGTCATCAGGGAGAATCGGTTTATTGAGACATTCTGGAGGGAGTTTTTTAGATTGGTGGGGCAAGAGTTGACACCCAGCACCAACTATCGCCCTCATACAGATGGGAAGACAAAGATCGTCGACAAGTGGGTTGAAGGGTATTAAAGAAGCTATGTCGGTGGACAACAAAGAACATGGGTCAGGTGGCTACATTTAGGAGAGCATTGCTACAACACCACTTTCCACATGTCCATTGGTATGACACCCTTCTGAGCATTGTACGGGTATGATGCTCCCACTTTGGTAGACTTGGTTTTCGGGGAGAGCAGAGCTCCCAAGGCCAAGGATTGGATCACTGAGAGTCAGGAGATTCTCAAAGTATTGAAAGAGAACCTATAGACGACACAAAATCGACAGAAGATGAGTGCGGACAGGCACAGGATAGAGCGCGGCTTTGAGGTTGGGGATTTGGTCTTCTTGAGACTCCAACCATACATATTACAGACAGTCATCTCTGAAGAAGAGTGGGGCCGAGAAGCTCAAGCCCAGATTTTATGGCTCTTACAGAATCATGCGCCGAATAGGCAAGGTTGCCTATGAGCTAGAGCTTCTAGAGGGGAGCAAGATTCATAATGTGTTCCACGTATCGTGCCTCAAGAAGACAGTGGGACAATTCATCAGCACATCAGAGGAGCTTCCCCCATTGGATGAGGAGGGACAGTTGAAGTTCGTTCCATAGGAGGTACTAGAGTTTCGGGAGCGAAAACTAAGTAGCGGGGTCATCAAAGAGTGTTTGATCAGATGGAGAGGGCTTCCCGTGGAGGATGCTACTTGGGAGAGTGAGCAGGTGTTGCAGCACCCTGGATTGGTATTACTTGAGGACAAGCAATTTCGGGAAGGGAGGACTTATTATCGCACAGTTTGTAGCTAGGAAGAAAGGCTATAAAGTAGAAAGCCAAACTGGCATAACAGGAACCTATCCCACCCAATGTCACCACGATGGGGAGGTTCTTTATCTTTCGGGAGGTGAGGCCCAGGGGAGACGTCCCCGGTGTTAATGTTTATGCCATTATTATAGTTCTTTGCATTTCAATAGATAAGAGCATCATAAGTACAAGATCACTGAGAAATACACATTCACAAGAGACACAACATTTATCCTAGGAAACCCTCTAGGGGAAGAAAACCCAGCAAAAACTTCC
>SNQJ01S0292953.1:0-10679 GCA_010110895.2 Picea sitchensis | reverse complement strand
ACCTTTTCTCCAAAAATAGGAATGCGCCCAAAATAGCCTTCCTTCTCAAAATAGGCATGCGCCCAACATATTTCAATACATATAAACTCATACAATGAGTCGAGGGCTAGGCCCTAGGCCCTTTTTTCCACCGGATAACCCTTTAATCAAGGTTAAATATTATTGCAAACATATATGGTTATGAAACAATACAGTGGTGTGATGGTAGAAGGGCTTGTGTAAGGTCTTGGGAGGTCACGGGTTCGATCCTTCAAAATACCATAAAAATTTTATATAACCTTGACCATGATAGGCTAGTGAGGGACTTCCATGTGGTAGTCTCTTATTGGATCCCTTGTACCACATGTCAAAACATGATTGGTCCACCTGGATTGTACGAATAGTCAAGTCACCTACCAACTGGACATGCCACGTCACTTGCATGGTTGGATGTATGTGGCACACCACATCAACATTGTATGGCCTATATGGTCATTCCATGTGTCACCCTTGTAGTGGTGACATGTGTCACCTTTGACCCTTTGAATTTTCCCTATTTTGACTTGAACTTTGACCATCCATAACTTTTGCATACGAACTTCGTTTGAGGAAATTTTTACGTTGTTGGAAATCTATCGTCGAGCTCTATGCAATGATGTAGTTTTCAATATCATTTGAGATAGTCAAATTTTAATATTTTCTAGATCATCTTGGACCTCTGTGAGCGTTTTGGATCTTCCTAGACCTTGTGTGAACATCCTGGATCCTCTTGGATCACACCATACCACTGAATAAAGTTTGGTCCTCCAAAAGTATGAATATTTCAACAACATAGTGATGATAAATATTAATCAATCTTCCATCTTACTATAATTCTCTTATCGAGTAACTTAGTGATAATGAAGCTTCTTCACTCTTCGATCTTGGATAATATTCTAGGACTCAGTCTTTATATTGGATCTTGGATCTTAAATCAATGTACTTTTGTCTGCTTCTGAAATATAGCTCTAACTCTAGCCTCTAGCACTATTTGTAATAGATATAGCTCTGGTTCTAGTTCATATATTCCTTCACACAAAATTATGCTCACTGAATCTATGTAATATCTGAATCTGAATATTGTATTCACAATCCACTCCCATCTCCTTCTCTAGTAAATATAGTCTTTCTCGTCCATTTTGAAACCAAGTCGAATGTTGATCTATGCCTTTCCATTTTGGACTCTATGTTCTTGTACTATTGATGTATCTGTAGGAGTCTCTAAATGAATTCCTGGTCCATTGTCTTTCTCCTGCCTTGAAAACAATTATATATGTACTATAACCTCTTGAGCACTCAACACACCCCAAAATTCTATGTCCATTTTTTACTTTTTGGGTACCACTTGATCCTTTGCACTATCTGTTTTTCCTTCAGTATGAAACTGGTGCCTGCTCTTATCTTTTATGTTTCATGCTTGAATTTAAAAAAAAAAAAATTGCTTGAACATACAACAAAGAATCATATTAACCATTAAAAGGTACTTAACAACCACTTAAGGAATCGGAAAACTAAAGATTTCCCCAACACGCTTAGGAAGTTCAACATAAATAAAGATTAAAGGTGATGATAATCGTTTGAGAAGTTTAAAATAATCGAGCACCGATATTCATCGGCGTCGGCATACGAAAGTCTTTATTTTTACAAATGAACTTTGGTAGGGGTATCGCTGAAGACTGATCCGTTCGACTTCGGCGGGAAAATGAAAAAGTAAGCGTCATGTAGGGAGAGGAGCGATATCGCCGACACCCAACACGATTTCGACAATGGGAGGTAATGAATATGATAACCCACCAAGGGGATGTGCACCTAAAACTTTCCCCGATCACCGATCCCCGACCTCCATGCCGGAAAGACACGACGTGATGGGACGTTTTAACCCTTAGATTCGTTAGGTACGACACATTTAACGTGTTAGTAAAATGGCGGATTGCACATTAGTTTCTAATCCGTGAGAGAATCAAGAGAAATTGTTTAATCTTGTTGATACAATGCATCTACCCTGCGCCTCCGTTGTCAACCAGTTACAATTTAATTGCGGAGAACTGGCGGTAGTTTATTTTGAATTTCATCTAATACTCATATTAACTGGTTGATATGACGGATAGATTCTCTCCAGCTATATTCTTTCGAAGTCATTGTGTATGATCCTATTCTAAAAGGCAAATATTCAAAACAAATAGAGGAGCAGGGCTAACAATCCGGAGAAGTCGTCCAAATTTTAGTGAGTATTAGACAACTATCTTAGCAAGAATTACAGGTATGTATCCACTTGTGGTGTTTTACGCTTCATTTTTATGTTCACAACCCAACGCTGCTCTATACACATGTTTAAAGGTTGTTTTAATTGTAGGAATAATGCCCCTAAATAAACCCTCCACCAGGAAATCCCCAAGAGCGCCAAAGCCGCAAGAACCAGAAGCAGGAGAGGGCTCCTCGCCATCAATTGCAAGACAATTAGAATTTTCCCCAAAATTGTTGCTTGTCATTAAGACAACTACCAAGAAGGCCTTCATCCAACCCCCATACTTCAAAGACACAGAGGCAAACATTGGAGCCAAAACAACATTCCCTCGCTAGGAAGAATTGTTTAAGAAAATCAAGAAAGAAGAACCCCTCGAGTATACCCTGCACAGTGAGCCTGATATAAGGAAGCTCGGTGATGATGTCCTCCCAAACATCTGTAGGGATTATCTACACATGGTGGGAAGCCGAACCCCAGTGTTTCCTTGCATTGAGCTCCTAAAGTGGCTCATTGACCACATAAATGCGCATAAATGTTTCATTACTGATGATAATGGTGGATGCATCGGGGTTTTATTGCCATCAGAGGTTCAGAGTTACTACAAGCTCAAGGAGTTGGAAGAAAAGTTTACCATTGATTTCGTTTTGAGTTTTTATGCATCACACGATACCAGCAAAATCATGGCATCGTGGTGGAGGGAAGCCAAAAAATTCATGAACCGGACTGTCGGCTGGTATCCAACTTCCAATCTAAGGTAACCATACATATACCTGATTGCTCTTATCTGCAGGTTGCATGGGGAGAAATATTTCTCCCGGTTTTCATAGGCTTGGATGCCCCTAGCTTATACGGTGGCCATTTCAGGCAGGGGTTTCAATTGGGGTGCCATCATCTCCAAACAGTTGAGCACCTGCATAAGACAAGCCCAGACGCCAAAAGAGGGGGAAACCCCCTCCTTCTACATGGCCTCATATCTGTTAGACATCATCTGTGCCAAGAACGTTTTCTCTGGAATAAACTTGAACTAGCACTCCTCGGAGATCCCGGTCCATGTATACTTTAGCATCTTATGGGAAAACAGGTACAAAAAATCCTATTCTCTTATCTATGACCAATTTATTGCACGCATCTATTTTTTGATGTTCAGGAAAGAGTGCCCTATGATGTCAGAAGAAGCAAAAAAGGTTATATCAAAAGTGGGTCACTGGTATCTAGACGAGTGCAAAACCTACATCAAGGTTTTTGGAGCCACAAGGGCACCCCATTTGTTACCCATATATGTTCTCGACTGACTAGTATTAGGGGAAATTTGCTACCAGACCATCCTACAAGGATACAATGCCACTTTAGTAAAGGACAAGAAGCATGCCTTCATTCCATATGGGTTTCATATTGGCTTCTACATGGTCAAAGATATCGCACTTGAAGGGCTAAGTCAACTAGAATTATGTTTCCAAACTGGTCGATTTCGCAAACACGATCCTAAGGGCCTGGTCCTACAACACACATTGTAGGTATCATCCTATTGGTCGTATGCCCATGATCGGTTTGAAGATGAAATTTTCACCGAAAACGCTCAATATTGGAGTGAAGTGGTGTCAAGGAGGGTTGATCCTCAAACAACTAGGTTCAAAGCTATGAGTTGGGAAGAGAAAGCAACTTCTTTGGAGCAGACAACTCAAGAAATTCTTAGGACCCGGGTAGGAACTGTAGCATCTGAATCGAGCGAAGAAATAAGCGATCCTCAAGAGGGCATCGAAGCAACGAGAGTTTATCAGGAATCCCCAGTACAAATCATGGATTTCCCTAAAGTTCAATCTACACAGGGGATGGGCGAACTTTTGTACCAGCAATTCCAGCTGTTAATGAAACAGATGCAAGATGATCTGTACCTTTTCATAACACCCGTGCTTCCAACTCATACTCGAGAACGAAGCCCGACGAAGTTAAGAGGCCCTGATTCCACAAACCTTGGGAACACCAACGAGTTAGGCAACACTGGATCCACAACATCACCAGTCAATTCCCCTATGGGCAGGACAAATCAAACAGAGACAGGCCAGGTGTTGATACAAACACAAGTGCCTAATCCCCTTAGCAAACTTATACATATATACAGCGATAATGAAAGCCCAGAACCATCTCACGACTCCCATGTGCATGTTCAAGAGGAAAAAGGTCCCGAGAAATTTTCCTCCCCTAAGCCCGAAGATCAAGAAAAGGAGGTCTCGCAAAGAGAAACAGAAGTTGAAAGTGGCCTCAACACAAAATAACCCAATGAATCAGAAACCGAAGCAGATCCGGATGACGAGCCCAAACTAGAGGAGACAAAGAAAGGATCCCCGCAAAAGGAAATCAGTGGTTTTGTGGCCGACGAGCAAGTAAGTAATGAGTCTATAATAGACACCTCAATTCTACCCAATACTCAAATCCCTAACAAGCGACAAGTAGAAGTCGGACCCACAAGGCACAACAAGGAAGTCTGAGAGCCCAATCTTGAACAAATATACACCACTGGTAGGGAAACAAGCTAACATGGGGCGATCAGCAGATAACAGAGCCAGTAGATGAGGTAGAATATATCTATGCAATCTCCTACGATCAAAAGAGAAAGGCCATTGTTCAAAGGACTGCAAATAAAAGAAGGATCTCGTTGGATCACTCCATCTTAGTTACTATAGAGAAGAACTTGATCAACACAACAGACGTCTGGATGTCTGAACTGATCAGCGTAGGAAAATCCCTCTTAGATGCCACCTTGGATAGAGCCAAGAGAGACGAAAAGTAACTAGCCACCACCCTTAAGGAGCTCGAGCACTCGTGTCATATTTTCAAATACTATAAAGGCACCACGCAGACAATTGTTTATCTGAGAGGTGAGTTCATAGGAGTTTACAACGAGTTCAAGGAGGAAAGATGTTTGCTAACCGAGAACATAGTTGAGTTCCAGGAGGACACTCTCATGGCACTCGCGACATGCAAGGATATGGAGTGATGGTATGAAAGGGCACAACAAGCGGTAGAAATAATCGAGTACATTGAGGCAGTCCAGCAAGGCCGAGATAAGGAAAAACATGGCATTCAGATGATAGGAAAAAGTAGTCTTAATCGCATGAAGCGATCAGCCGAGTACTGGGATAAGATGTCTCGGGACCCACATCGAGAGATCCAAGAAAAATGGACCATGTGCAAGAAGAATTGGGATAAAATTAACAAAATAATGAAGGATGTTGGGCTCCCCGAGTTCGGCACCCTCGATAATTTCATCGAACTGAGCGACGTGGTCAAGCTGCATGTTGAACAAGATTCGCTATGGACCGAAGATTTCTCAAAGATAACTGATGCAAGGCCAGGGCAAGTGAAATAATTCGCAGAACATCAAATCAAAGCCCGAACCATGCTACAACAGTTGAACTCTAGTTTAGTAAAGTATCGGGTGCATGCAGTAGACATCAGGGGAATATATGCGGCCCCAATGGAACAGTATATATTTCCATGGGCCCAAACCTGTGAAGAACTATTTGTCAGCTGGACTGAATACAAGAGAAGTCACCCTTTCCAAGAAGTGTCTCGGGATGACTACTAAAGAAGTTGTTAGAAGATAACGCCACGTGGTTTTTTTTTTTTTGTTTAAACTACACTTAGCCGTTAGTTTCAGTTAAAAATTTATATTATAAATAAATAAACCATCCAATTAGTAAAAGGTCGATGGTTGTTGTAAGACTCTTTCTTTTTGGTTGTTAAGAATTATTTTGAGACTGTTATGAATTGAAAAGTCCTTCTAGACCAAAGACAAGCTATTTTCATCAGATGCATGTGATTGGACTTGGAGAAGAACTACTTCCTATCATGTTTCATGAATGATGCAGTAATGAGTAAGAGCAATTAATTCTATTGTCAAGTTATTTGGTGCAATGTTTTGATGTTATTTGCTTTAATGGTGAAGATAAATCATTGTGTTATTATGTGATGGATGGTTATGGTAGATGAATTATTTTTCTTTTCGTGATCTTATTACATATGTGTTTTCTTTCTGATAGTTAGTTTCTCAGACAGTAATTGGATGCTCACATGGTTAATGTATTAGTACTAGGCCTGTGGTATAGATTAATTGTTTGCATGTTGAGCAGCGGGTTATCCCAATATTAGCCTCTTCCCCGGTAGTTAAAACTTAATCCTGTTGTTTGTCAAGTTGGTTTATACTAGCTTGCATCTCTCATATCATCCCCACCCAAGAGAAAATACAGAAGAAAACAGTCATAATTGAAGGAATATCCTTCACCATAAAACACAGAGCCCATCGATAAATTGGACAGATCGCATGATCTGGAGAACCATTCCATTTTTTAAACATTGTAGAGTCTAATTGGGCCTCGGTGGCGGGTTTGGTTCCTACTGTTGAGTTAAGGGATTTAAGACCCATCAAAATAACCATCTGTATTGAACTGATTATGCTCAAGGTATAGATCTACACGAACATGACATAATATCTTGAAGATTTCATAGCATGCATCCTCTTACAAAGAATATCATTTCTCATTTACCATCTCTAGGAAGATATACATTACTTTGATTCTCTTCCCACTTTCGATCTACATGTTCCAACTATCTACATCCTTTTATTCCTTTTCCTTCGGTACTTTAGATTAAGAATGTTGACTTAGAAAATTCGATCCATATCTAGTCCTTAGCTGATAACAAGACAATACAATTGTCTACATTGTTGTTGAAAAGATTAGAAATCTTTTATAAGATCCCTCTCACTCCTATAACAAAGCAGCTATATAGAAACCCTTTAAAAGATTCCTTCACTTCAAACAATATGTAAGGTGGCTATATAGAAATCCTTTTACAAGATTCCTCTCTCTCTTAACAACATATAAGGTGGATATATAGAAATCATGTTACAAAATTCCTCTCACTCTTAACAACATATAAGGTGGCTATATAGAAATTTTACAGAATTTCTCTCACTCTTATAATCTACAATGAGTGGCTTACAATAATTTTAATAGACTTAGGAGATATCTACATATGCATATTACATTTACAAATATATATATTTGCAATGAAATATCTTTTGATGGATGGCTTAGTCATGGACTCATCCTCCCCTTAGTACTGGAAGGAGTCTCACAACTTCCTACCTCAGACGTTGATGTTGAATCCGACATTGAATCTAACACAGAATATGATGTTGAATATAAAATACCATTAGGCCAAATTATAGGTCTTCCCAATAACCTATGTAATCTCTCCTTGTGAACACCAAGCATGATTGTTGTGTATTGAGTATCTTCCCTTGAATACACAAGTGCATCATCATTATGAAATGCGATTGCATAGCCTTCATCTTCAAAATATGCAACTGAGAGTAGTTTTACTTTAAAATATGGAACATATAGCATATGCTCTATTCCTAGAAATACTCCCGACTCAAGCTGGAATCTTACATATCCATACCCTTTTATTGCTTGTCTGGTGTTAATTCCATATCCTACATAGAAATTTGTGTCAATCTCTGAGAAATTTAGAAATATTGATCTCATCCCGATCATGTGGAAAGATGAGCCACTATCCATGAAACATTCCTCAATGTCTTCATATATCACTCTATTAATACCATCCATTAAGAAGTATTCTTTCTCGAATATTTCAGCAAGACAATTAACTGCATCTGGGTTGTTGCTTGTCTTCTTGCAAGTGCCTTTACATATTTCCAGTTTTACTTCAGAAATAGGTGTGGATAAAGTGTCCGACACTTCTTGATATGATGTCCACTCTTACCACAATAAGAGTAGAGTATCTTGTTCCCATATTGGAAGCACGATCCCTTCTTCTTATTCCCCCTTTTCCTTTGTTTTGATAAATGAACTTTACCTTTAGCCTTCTTCTTGGATGGATTTTATTGCATGGATTGTATTATTCAACATTTATCCATATCATGGTTACTAGTTCCACAGGAATCACATGGATACGTAGACCATTTACCAGTAGGAAACTTATTCATTCCCTCTTGAGAATGTGCATCTTTCTCTGGAGATGTCTTAGATCTGTTACCTTTCTCTAGACTAGAAGGTAATACTAACTGCTTATGAAGGACCTCTTCATCTGAATTTCTCCTTTCTTCAGTCATCCTTGAGCATTCTCCATATTGACGAAAAAACAAATAATACGAAGAATCATCCTTCTTGATCATGCCTTTTAAAGGAGTTAGTTTCTCTAGCATCAGAGACTTTACATTCTCGACTTGCCATTATTCATGGAATGATGTTCTTGGTGTCATTACCTAATCCTTGATCTGCAATTTCCTTTCCAAATCATGAAAAATGCCTCTATGAAATTCCTAATGACTCATCTCTCGATCTTGCAGCATCTACTTCTCTTCCTTGAGATTTTTTAGTTGCATCCTTAATTCATGATTATCCTTCTAAATATGTCGGTTAATGTTCTTTTTTAGCCTTAACTTCATGAGATCTTTACTCATTTTTTCCTTTCAACAAGTGTCTTCAAAACCTTCACCAACTTAAGCCTTGGACCTCATCACATCAACAACTTGAAAATACATGTCAAAAATAACTTTCATACCACTTGATCCGAAAATCCTTATATACCACTTATTCCTTTAAAATATACATGTTATAATCTAACCTGATTCAAAATTAATTCTTGATCGTATTGAGGTGATTTGCAGAAAATGATGTTGTGCTTTTTATCCAAAATCTCATAAATTGATGATTAATTTGAAGAATTATGAGATAACACAATAGAAAATAAAAGAACTCAAATTACACAATATATATGACAGATATTACTTCATCTCCAAGTCCCCTTTAGATAGTGAGACTACTCTTCTTTATCTCAAAATGTCAATTTACATTACAACATGGACTTACAAAATCCAATTTGAAGGACTCTCTTTAGTTCCACTGCTCAAACTCAGAAAAGGAGTTTTCCATTCAATTCCTTACAAAATTATGAGAAAAATGAGTATAAAGTCGACTTCATTTTGAATTGGCTCAATTTTACCCTCTTTACACACCAAATGATGAACTATGGTGCTCATTAATGGAAGTCTGGACTAATACTTTCACAAATGACCTCTTAGCCAAAAATAACATCACCATTGAACTCCTCTCAGAAAAATGATAAAAAAGAGTATAAACATGCCTATGTTTGGACAAAGTACCTAATGGCATGCATATCGAGACAATACCAAATTAGGATCCTCTCATTACACGAAAATATATGCAATTTGTACTGTACTTGGCCTTGAAATTCATGTCTGCATTGGGATATACTCCAACATTGGGATGTGTGATCCGAAAACGGATCCAGAAGCCTGATAGGGCTTGAAAAATGCTCAAAAATGAAAGTGCTCGGAATGCGACGAAACTTGTACCATTGCGTCCGTCTCGTCTTCCTGATTCCGGCGATATATTTACTTCATCAAACGGAGTCCGTATGGAGAAGATATCGCCTTCTGTCCGAAAAGTCAAACAGGCAAAAATTTGATGCTGACTGGGCAGGCCGTACAACACACGTGGTAGGGCCGTACAGCTGACGTGGCAGGGTCGTACAGCTGACGTGGGCCAACCAGGAGGCGACACGTGGCAGACAGGGATGACGACATGTGGCAGCATCAGAGAGCGACACGTAGCAGGTCCGTACGGAGGACACGTGGCATCCCCAGGACGTGACACGTGTCAAGCGGATTTGGCCGTTTGGGCGTACGATTTGACCAATACGGAGGTGACACGTGTCAAGTTTCAATTGGTTAAAAAATGCTATGTGGCCCACTCACCGGGTGCCACGTGGCGCTGTCTTATTAGTTGATCGTTTCAATGTTGTAACATGTGGTATTGGTGTCGCCGGGGGTCGAACCCACGACCTCCCGGCAGGGCAACGATTTAACCAACTCGGCCTAGCCACTCGGGCCACGGGTGTTTCTTATTACCCATTCCGCATAAAAATTATTTGAATTGTGTCAATGGTCCGTTGGGCGGCAAAAAGGGTCGGGGCTTAGCCCCAGCCCTTGGTTCAATGGCTATACCACACGACCAACGGCGCGGGTTTATTGCAACGACCGTGAATTTTGGTGGGGGGTTAAGTTTGTTGGCCCGTGGCCATATAGTACGCCATGAGACCGGGACCGGGGCCGGAAAGGAGGGGCCACGCGTGGGGCGCGTGGCCATATGGCCAGCGATATGACCGAGAAATAAGGGCTGGAGCGAGATTCGGGGGCCAGCGCGCTATGGCGCGTGGCCATATGAGTGGCCACATGTACCTCCCACATGACCAGGAGCGCCGATCGGAGGGGGCTGCGCGCGCATTTGGCCCAAAACTTTATAATAGTGGGTTTGTTAACAAAAATTGGGTTTTTTGTAATTAATGTACCTATTATTAGCTGATTTTC
>SNQJ01S0292952.1:0-10679 GCA_010110895.2 Picea sitchensis | reverse complement strand
GAATCTGTGGGAATGATCTCAAATTAAAGATAATAATTTTATTTTTAAATCTTAAAGTTTTAGAGGTTTTGAGAAAGGCTCAAATTCACATAAATTCAATAAAATGAGGAGTTCACCTCTAAAAATAGGCCAAAGGTTAATTTGATCTTTCGACAGCTAAATGTGAAATTTACAGTGTAATGAGCCGCCGAAAATCTCTGACTTTCGGCAGCTAAAAGTCAAAATACATGACTAGTAAGCCGCTGAAAGCTCTGAAGAGTCCAGATCGGTCTTCGTTCTGCCCATATCACGTTTTTCCATTTCCAGAATCTGTGGGAATGATCTCAAATTAAAGATAATAATTATCAGAAGCTAGATCATCCTCTTCATCAAGTTTTGAAGGCATATGGTAAGAGAATGAAGCCAAATGGCATGTTTATTCTTGACAGAAATCGCCCAGCCATCAAAGACAGATTTCAAAATTTGTGATTTTCACCAGCAAGCTGCCAAATAATTCTGCGGGTTGTCAAATTCGACTTATGATGATAATGTTAGCGTCAGAAGTCACTCCTGGATTGCTTGCAGGAGCAGAGCCCAACGCCCATTAGTTTTATGTCACGATAAATTTTAATGGGTGATCGAATGGGTAATGACTCGGGAAGATATCACTCTAATCCAGGGACTGGGTCTAGTATGTGAGGAACAAAGGAGGTCTTGATCCAACTTCAGTCAGTGAGTTGATTGTAAAATGGGCAGGTGGAAGACTTAGTGAGAGGAGTGAGCAAACTACCTCAGGCAACAGGCCTTTCAACAGTTTGTAGAAGAAAAACTCTGAATGCAAGATCCTCTTGGTTCAGGGCTTCAGGAAACCGAAAGGGGGACTTGAATGGATCCTCCAATTCCAAGACGTTCAGTGCTAAGAAAATCATAGAGACCGATTAGAAACAACGCAACTGTTACAGTGATCCAACCTACATCATCCTATAACAGTTACAACTCGATTGGATCCTCCAATTCTGAGTTGTTCTAACACAGTGTAGAGAAAGACGTGAAAGAAGCTGACATTCATCAGGCAAGAAGTCTCAAGAGTCCATACATAACCAGAATAACAATGCTTCATTAGAGTTTTACAACCGGGAGCCTTGCTCAACCATCGATGCTTTCAAAAATGAAAAACTGAATACATATACTTGGGCGGATTTGCCCAATAGAGGCGCACTCGCCCTCCAAGGCGTAGCATCTTTCAATCAATCTTCGGGCATAAGTCCTTCGTCAGACGTTTCCTTAACTTCGCATGGCCTTTGCAGGGGAGGTAGCTGAAACATTAAAGGCCAGAGTGGCGTGTGCAGACTTCTCTGTCTAATCAAAGACTTCGGCATGGCTTTTTTGGAAAAATCAGTGCACAAAACTCCTTCGAGCAGACCACTTGCCGGACCCTCCATACCTCACACTCAATGAATGAAATGAGGTTTCAACCACCCGCTTTTCCTTCATTTACTCCAAGATGAAACCAGGAGCGAAATCGTATCTGATGGAATCCGGAAATTGCGATGATCCTTTCGGCGGCTGGACTCGACGCTTTTGGCCCCTTTTGCTTAGCTCTTTTGTTTCCCAAGTGACCACGGACCATGACCCTGCTTTTATTCCGATAGGGGCTTTCAGCTTTCGCGAATAGAAAGGAGTTGATCCTTTCTCATCATAGTTGCGATGGGCGAAACGCCGAGACGACTCAATTGGGCGCCACACGTCCCTCAAATCTAATGGTCCTAAACTCACCCGACGCTGCTGTGGGCCCCAGGTCCTGGATGCTCTCGTCACTTCGCGCATCGGGGATATGAGGGAGCTGCTGCTTGCGCTTCGAAACCGCGATGGGCGAAAAGGCGGGGAGCCTAATTGTGCGCCAGGTGTCCGTTTCAGATGGACGGCTGACACTGCCCCTTGATACTGCGGGCCCGACTTTGGGCGCCATCGGCACTTCGGGGTTCGGTGTTTCGAGATGTTCAATGACATAAAACCTCCACCCTTTGAACTCGCGACTGTTGAAAAGCCGACGTGACCAGATTTCGTGCCACGTGTCCTTTGGGATGAATGGCTGCCACTCATTTTGCTAGCCTCGACGCAACTTCGCTAGCCGCGATTTCCCGCCAACCGTTGATCTGTTCCTTTGGATGAATCCTGGCCACTGAAATCAGACTGCACGCTCGCTTTAAGCCCGAAACGAACTTCTTCCATGAGTTGCGCTCGACGCTCATTACATCATTTGTAGGCCTGATTGCTCTTGTGTCTCAGACGAGAAATGTTACTAACATTAGGCTCCATGGGGGATAGAGTCGTCCCTGTGATGCTCTAAGGACGCATTTTGCAGTTCCAGTGCCTTGCTGTTGGACTATGGAGTCATTTATTAAGCCGAAAAATAAAAATAAACATAAACAAGGAAACAAAAGGACAATATTTACAAACAAAGGAGCCATCGAAGGCTTAGACAAAATATTTCTTCAAAAAATGCCCATTTACTGGGCTGTTGAAAAATTCTTCACCCTCCAAATCCTACAACCGATTTGTGTTATTTGAGAAAACCTCAGAGATTTTGAAGGGTCCGATCCACAGGGCTTCGAGTTTGCTGTGCTTGCCCTTATCCTCCTTAGGAGCATCCCATTTTAGCACCAGGTCTCCTGTCCAAAATTCTTCCTTCTTGGCCTTCTTGTCAAAAACCTGCCTAATCCTTAGCTGATGGTCCTGAATTCTGTCCATTGCCTGCTCCTTGGCCCGCTGGACCTCCACTAGCTGATGAATCCTTTTGATCATGTCATCAGGCTCCTCTTGATAATCCTGAAGGAGTTTTGCTATGGGAATGGCTAACTGAGAAGGGAAAACAACCTCCGCTCCATAGACTAATTGGAAAGGAGAGATGCCGATAGATCTCTTCGTGGTCACTCGATCGGCCCATAGAGCAAACTTTAATCTTGAATGCCAGGCCTTCTTGTTGTCTTCCAACAATCTTTTGATGATCCTCATCAACCTTTTGTTGGAGGATTCAGCTAAACCGTTGCCCTGTGGATAATATGGGGTGGAGTGAATCAGTTTGATTCCGAACTGCTCACAAAACTTGGCCAGTGGCTCAGACCCGAAGGCGGCTGCATTATCAGTGACAATCTTACTTGGGCAGTCGAACCTTGTGATGAGGTCTTCCAGGAACCCAATGATTACCTTGTGGGAAGCACTCCTGGTGGGAACAACTTCAATCCACTTGGTGAAGAAATCAGTAGCCGTCAGGATCTATCTGTGCTGCCCACTAGAAGCAAGGTGAATTTCTCCAATGAAATTTAGGCCCCATTGTTGGAAAGGTCTTGAAATAACTATAGGATTTAACGGCAGAGACTTGAGCTGTTGCTTTCCTGCGAATCTTTGACATTTGGTGCAAGCTCAGACCCTTCTGCAAACGTCAGTGAATACGGTGGGCCAGTAATATCCAGCCCTGAGGATTTTGTGGGTTGTAGCCTTCCAGAAATGGTGCCCTCCACATAGGCTGCTGTGAAATTCAAACATGATCCCGTCGGCCTCTTGTGGATCCATGCATTTTAAAATCACCCCCAGGGGGTCTTTCCAATATAAAATTTGATCGATAAGGCTGTCTGGAGGCTGCAACTCTTGCAGAAAGTATATGACATCCTTATACCAGGGACATCGAGCCAATGGGGGCTCCCTTTGAGGGTCCATGTTAGACAGCTGATCCTGCTGAATTCCTGAACATTCATTGATGAAACTTATCCCCAAAGATTGACAATTGGCTTCAGCCAACAGCTTGGCTAAACCTTGACCTTTGATCAATTTGGTAGGCTTTATCTCCAGGTCAAATTCGAAAATCTTGGCTATCCACTTACTCCTCCTCCCGTCTATGTCAGGCTGAATAAGAATGCCTTTAACAACAACTGAGGGGACATAGGCTATGATTTTTGACTGCAGGACATAGATTCTAAATGCCTTGAGGGCCTTTACCAGTGCATAGGCCTGCTTCTCCATAGTGTCATACCTGACTTCAGCATCTCTCAATGCTCGATTGAAATAGGCAATTGGCTGCTCTAGCCCATCCTTGTTTATCTGTAATAAAACAATGGCTACCGTGTCGGGTGAAGCAAAGGAGAAAATAAGGAAATCCTTTGAGTAATCGAGACTGATAAGCATGGGGGCTTCAGACAGGGCCTTCATTATTTGCTCAAAGGAATTTTGCGATTCATAAGTCCACCTCACTTCATTTCCTTTTCTTAGCATGGCTGTTATAAGTTTTACCTCCTCAACAAAGTTAGGCACAAACCTCCTCAGAAAATTAATCTTACCAAGGAAGGATTGGACCTCCTTCTTGGACCTCGGGATTGATAAGGCTTGTATTGCTTCAACTTTGCTAGGGTCAATCCTGACTCTTTCCGCTGATACTATGTAGCGTAGTAACTTTCCCTCCTGCATGGCGAACAAAGATTTCTTGGGGTTTAATGAAATGTCGAAACTCCTGCATTTCAGGAAAACCTTCCTAAGATGACAACGATGTTCTTTCTCAGATCTTGAAAATACTGTGATGTCATCTAGATAGACAATCACAAATTTATCCTTTTCCCCAATGAAAGCTATGTCCATGGCACTTTGAAACGTTGCCCTTGCATTCATCAATCCAAAAGGCATCTTGGCATACATGAATGTGCCCCATGGAGTGGTAAATGTCGTCTTTTCCCTGTCTTCTGGTAGAACAAAGATCTGATTGTAGCTAGAGAAACCATCGATCATGGACATCCTGGACGCTCCTGTTACCCTTTACAAAATATGTTCCATCTTTGGTAGGGGGTAGTTATCCTTTCGGGAGCTCCTGTTCAGGTTTCTGAAGTCTACACAGAGTCTGATTTCTCCATTCTTTTTCCTTACTGGTACCAAGTTGGCCACCCACTCTGAATATTTGAGTGGTACAATGATTTGAGCTTGAAGCAGCTTCTTCACTTCCCTCTCCATGATAGGCAGCAACATAGGATTGATCTGTCTCAGCTTCTGCCTAAATGGCTTTGCCTCCCCCTTTAATGGGATTTTATGCTTGATGATAGAAGTGTCATGTGTTTTGAGGTCTTCATAGGTCCAGGCGAAAACATCAGCAAATTCCCTCAAAAGTCTAGTGTACCCAGACCTCTGCTCCTCTGCCAGATTTCTTGACAATTTGACAAACTTGGGCTCACTCTCGGTGCCAATGTTGCATTGAATAGTAGCAGCGTCATCCTCTGAGATTTCCCCTTTTAATGACACATCATTTCTATCAAAAAACCTTTCCAAAGGAACCAATCCTCTTGGAATATGATTGCTGGGTAGCTGCACAATGTTACGCTCTGCAATCTTATTCATAAAATTACCCTCACCGAGCTTCTCTTCAGAGACAGAGTCTCGGCCGATATGCATATCTGAAAATTCTTTGACAGTCTCCAAGAACTTCCTGATCTCGAGATCATCCTCAAAAACCTTCCAATGTTTGACGTTGTCAGGTATGGAGGGCCTGTATTTCACCTCTACCTCGTATCTGAACTTGGGCGGCAAGGGTACTTTGAAATTGCTTGCTGATGTAGCCAAGGAGTCTGCCACTGTGTTCTTTTCTCTCGGGACAAAAGAAATATTGAATGCCAAGAAGAAATTGTCAACTAGGTCCCACACCTCATTTCTGTAGCTTCTGAGTCGAGGATGCTTGGCTTGATAAGCGTTTCTGATCTACTGGACCACCAACTCTGCATCTCCGAACACTGCTACTTCCTGAATTCCCATTTCCTTTGCGACTCTTAATCCCAGGACAAGAGCTTCATACTTTGCCACATTGTTGGTAGCTTGAAATTCTAGTTTGTATGACAGGGATATGGTTTCCTGAGCCGGTGACACAAAAAACACCCCAGCTCCAGCGCCTTCCCTGGAGAAGGCTTCGTCAAAGAACATTTTCCAGACGGGGGTGATGGAGGGAGGAAATTCATGGGAAGTGATGGGCGGCTTCCTGAGTTTAAGAGGAGGCTCGGGAGCATGGGTGAGTTGTAGTAAACTAGAACCTAAATCAGTATCCAAGGAAAAAATAGGATGGTTGGTAGGATTGGCCTCATCACTGATTATATAGGCTAGTTGGGCTGCCCTGTATAATCTTCTATTCTCTCCTCCAAACACCGGGATAGTAGCATATGTGAGGTCCATCTGCAAAGTTCCCCCCAGTCTTTTTATCCAATATCTTGACAACAACATACCGAACTTGGGGGGGACATCGGCCACTACAATATCCATGACCACACTTTTCATGGGCAACTGAAATAAGGTCACGACCAGGTCTTTGATAACCCTGAGACATTGAACTTTCCTGGAGTCAAAGGAATAGAGGTCATGATAGGCTTGGGTGACTTCTAGCCCCAATTCTTCCATGACTGTTTCGGGCATGAGGTTATGAGAAGCCCCCGAATCCATCAAGCAGTTGTGAAGTACCTTGTCATGTATGTTCAAGGAAGTGTAGAAGGGAGGGGATGAGTCATTCCTGTCTTCTACCATAGGACCTAGAATAACTGCGGGCTTTTCATCTTGTAAATTGATGGAGTCTGTGGAAAGACATGAGACCTCAGATTGTAAAAGCTCAGAGAAGCATTTCTTGAACCCCTCATGTTTAATCAGTTCGGTTAGGGGCACAGGGATTCTGACCTTTTGAATTTCATGCTCGAAATTAAAAGAAGATGTAAGCTTCGGGATTTCCCTTATTTTGGGAACATGACTTTGGACTACGGGAGAGAGGGGTCGGGGCTTCTTACCTCTGTGACTGTCCGCTACTTCATTAGCAGGCTTCTCTGTTCTGGTGTACTGCTCAGGGACATCAGGCGCTATTGTCTTTTTCTTAGACCTCAGATCATATCTGCCTTGGGTGCCACTAGTCTTATCTCCCTTACTCAGTTCATTTAGCTGACTATCCATGAGAGACTCCTCATATACTGATTGAGTAAGATGAGGAAAAGGAGGAGTGTCCCCGAAGCAATGGATCTCAGGATCAAGCTCATTTGTTCCCCCTTCTTCTTCTTCGGTCATAAAGTTGTTTTGGAAAGGGGCCTTAATCTTCTGGTCTTCTCTGTCTCTTCCCCTCTCCCTTTGCACAGTCGGGGAAGTAAAATTGTTTGGCCTCCTGAAACCTCCTTTGTTTTCGGCGTTCTGAGGGCCCTTGTATGCTTGTCTCCCTTCCACCTTCATTTTCTCCATTTTTGCAGACAAAGATTTCGCCATCTTGGTCAGTTCATCCACTTGAGGGTGAGGCATTGATGGACTAGAAGTTGAGGCTTCAAATCTTCCCTTTCTCCTGTCTGCGTCGGCCTTGTTCCTCAGTCTATCAGCTGCTAATACATTGGATTCTACTTCTATGGTTGCATCTTGCATTTGAGCTAAGGAAGTGGCTCTTCTTTCTCTCAATAGAAGACAAAAATCGGGATCAAACACACTAGCATAAGAAATCTTGGCCGAGGCTTCTGAGGGTTTTATTTCGGCAGGGATTTTATTATACATCTTATTGAATCTTTTGGAGAAGTCAGAAACAAACTCTCCTTCCATCTTCTTCAAAGACCCGAACTCTGTCATGTAATACATGAAATCTTTCCTATCACTGCCTTAGAAAAACACCATCCAGGGCTTCAATCCCAGCAATAGACCCGGGGGCCAATCCTCTAAACCACTTCCTCACCTCACCATCCAGGCTCTGGAAAAAGACTCTCATCTAGACATCTTCATTTTCAATGTTCAGGTTGTCTGCATAACTGTAGAAAGCAGCCAGGTGCTCCTTCGCAGTTATGTCTCCTTCTCTAGTGAACTTGGGCATGTACTTCAAGTAATCTCCAACAGGGAGAGGATTCATAGGATGAGGTAGGATTAAGGGAGCATATCTGGCAACGACTATGGCGTCCATTCTATTCAGAGGGGGATTAGCACTGGCGATAGGAATATTAGGTGAAGGAGAACTTGGAGGAGAAGGAGTTCGTGAGGGGGCTACTGGGAATGAATATCGAAGTGGAGTGGGAAACAAAAGGGGATTTAAGGAGAAGGCTAACGAGCTCAAGTCAGCAGGTGCTCCTCTTTGTGCATGAGTGGGGAAATCTTCTGCGGTCCTGGGCCTATGCCAAAGTACAACTTCAGAGGAAAGGGGAGTGACAAGGGTTTCTCCCTCCAATCCCAGACTAGGAGGGGAAAACTCAGCAAGAACACTCCCAAAATTCAGGAAACGGGAAACCTCTGAAGGAGGTCTATTAAGAAACTGAGGAGGAGAAAATGGAGTTCTTACAGAGGGAGATGGCGGATTACCTGGTTCGGCGGTGGAAGCTGCTTCTTCAGGGGCCTTTCCTTTTCTGAGAACCACCTCTGGATCAGTTTCAGGTGTAGCTAGAGGCAGTTGTGGATGAGAGCGCGTGTGTCTGCCTCTGAAAGCCACAATTAATACAGCAGGTTCGCCACAGTGGAGTCGTCACGATGGAGTCGCCAGGTGCACAGTAGCAATCTTTAAAGGCTCTGATACCCGATGCACCTTCAGAATCAGAGGCTCAATGTCGTTCAATCCCGGGGAAAATTTTCAACTTCGTCCCCGGCAACGACCCCAGAAATGTTAGCATCAGAAGTCACTCCTGGATTGCTTGCAGGAGCAGAGCCCAACGCCCATCAGTTTTATGTCATGATAAATTTTAATGGGTGATCGAATGGGTAATGACTCGGGAAGATATCACTCTAATCCAAGGACTGGGTCTGGTATGTGAGGAACAAAGGAGGTCTTGATCCAACTTCAGTCAGTGAGTTGATTGTAAAATGGGCAGGTGGAAGACTTTGTGAGAGGAGTGAGCAAACTACCTCGGGCAACAGGCC
Organism: Picea sitchensis; assembly: GCA_010110895.2. NCBI lineage: Eukaryota > Viridiplantae > Streptophyta > Pinopsida > Pinales > Pinaceae > Picea > Picea sitchensis. The sequence goes on along the minus strand of SNQJ01S0292952.1, from coordinate 1,823 downwards.
TTTCAACACTTTGTAGAAGAAAAACTCTGAATGCAAGATCCTCTTGGTTCAGGGCTTCTGGAAACCGAAAGGGGGACTTGACTGGATCCTCCAATTCCAAGACGTTCAATGCTAAGAAAATCACATAGACCGATTAGAAACAACGCAACTGTTACAGTGATCCAACCTACATCATCCTATAACAGTCACAACTCGACTGGATCCTCCAATTCCGAGTTGTCTAACATAGTGTAGACAAAGACGTGAAAGAAGTTGACATTCATAAGGCAAGAAGTCTCAAGAGTCCATACATAACCAGAATAACAATGCTTCATTAGAGTTTTACAACCGGGAGCCTTGCTCAACCATCGATGCTTTCAAAAATGCAAAACTGAATACATATACTTGGGCGGATTTGCCCAACAGAGGCGCGCTCGCCCTCCAAGGCGTAGCATCTTTCAATCAATCTTCGGGCATAAGTCCTTCGTCAGACGTTTCCTTAACTTCGCATGGCCTTTGCAGGGGAGGTAGCTGAAACATTAAAGGCCAGAGTGGCGTGTGCAGACTTCTCTGTCTAATCAAAGACTTCGGCATGGATTTTTTGGAAAAATCAGTGCACAGAACTCCTTCGAGCAGACCACTTGCCGGACCCTCCATACGTCACACTCAATGAATGAAAGGAGGTTTCAACCACCCGCTTTGCCTTCATTTACTCCAAGCTGAAACCAGGAGCAAAATCGTATCCGATGGCATCCGGAAATTGCGATGATCCTTTCAGCGACTGGACTCAACGCTTTTGGCCCCTTTTCCTTAGCTCTTTTGTTTCCCAAGTGACCACGGACCGTGACCCTGCTTTTATTCCCATAGGGGCTTTCGGCTTTCGCGAATAGAAAGGAGCTGATCCTTGCTCATCATAGTTGTGATGGGAGAAACGCCGAGACGACTCAATTGGGCGCCACACATCCCTCAAATTTGATGGTCCTAAACTCACCCGACGTTGCTGTGGGCCCCAGATCCTGGATGCTCTCGTCACTTCGCGCATCGGGGATATGAGGGAGCTGCTGCTTGCGCTTCGAAACGACGATGGGCGAAAAGGCGGGGAGCCTAATCGCGCGCTAGGTGTCCGTTTCAGATGGACGGCTGAGACTGCCCCTTGATACTGCGGGCCCGACTTTGGGTGCCATCGGCACTTCAGGGTTCGGGGTTTCGAGATGTTCAACGACATAAAACCTCCACCCTTTGAACTCGCCACTGTCGAAAAGACGACGTGACCATATTTCGTGCCACATGTCCTTTGGGATGAATGGCTGCCACTCATTTTGCTAGCCTCGACCCAACTTCGCTAGCCGCGATTTCCTGCCAACCGTTGATCTGTTCCTTTGGATGAATCCTTGCCATTGAAATCAGACTGCACGCTCGCTTTAAGCCCGAAACAAACTTCTTCCATGAGCTGCGCTCGGCGCTCATCGCATCATTTGTAGGCCTGATTGCTCTTGTGCCTCGAACGAGAAATGTTACTAATAGATAAGATTGGATCATTTATGCTAAAAGATTAAATTGATTATGTTTATTTTTGGTATTTCAGATCCATTAAATTAGGATCTTGAAACCTTGATGTAAAGGCTATAAAAGCCCAAGAATTCTAAGAAACCAAAGGGGGGGAAAGCAGTATGAGGATTGTGATTCTATTCTTGAAGACTACAATGACATGTAAAGAAGATAGTCAGCCTTCCCGAGCTTGATACAGGCCCTAGGAGGTTGATAGTCACATCCAACATATGACCAATTTTAATACATATCTCATCGAGATGGAAATAACAATTGAAGGCATAACTATGTACAAT
>SNQJ01S0292949.1:0-10679 GCA_010110895.2 Picea sitchensis | reverse complement strand
GGTTACATGGATGAGGATGATCCCATCAAATATATGAAGTCGGTAAAATGACAACCATACGAATGCCAACTCATTTTCTAGAAGATTCCCTTCTAGAACCCTCGAGACCTCTTCTCTTTTCCAAGCTTGAAAACAAGTTCACAGCCTATGTATGGAGAAAACTTTGAGAAGTTTTCACCCTAGATGAAGGTGGTCTACGAGAATGAGTCATTCTCACACCCTAGGCCATATGCAACCTGCGAACTCACTTTGAAAATATGTTTTTGGAAGGAGACAAGATCCACTTTTCTCAGGAAAAAAGTTCTTGTTGGGAGCCTGAGTACACCATTGTTAATACATCACCAAGATGACCAAAATCATGTGTAACAGAAGCATGCCATGACTTCCATATTTTTTTTCAAGGTAAACTTAAAATGAATTATACATTAAATCAATACTTCAAAATAAAGAAATCCAAGGTAATATCAAATCTTTGCTTCAAACAAATTCAATATTCTTTATTGGGATTAATATTTTGTTCTATTCGGCATACACATTTTCTTATCGTAGTAAACAAACTACAAGCCCCATATGTTTTCTTTTTTTACAAATAACGCCGGTGAATAATTATTGGATATAAAATTGGGATGCATCCCTCATCCCTAATTTTATCTAACATTGCACATGCTTCATTAAACTTTCCAGTAGCTTCAAAGCATAATGCTTGTAGTTAATTAGTATCATTTTAGGATTGACTTTAACAATGTTTTTAGGCAGGAGGAAATTGAGCATCCAAGATTCCTTGCCACATTGATTATATAGTTTTCATTCAACCTATTTTATTTCTCAGTCTCTCCCTTTATGACAATGTACCAATTCACAACCCCAGGTTCCACAAAAATCAATGGTTCAAGGAGAAATATTACATTTACAACTTAGAACTTTATCCCTCAATCTCTCTATTTGATAATTTCTTCTTGTATTTTTAACTTTTTCATTTTCCCAATTCTCTATGTCAAAATAAGATATCTCTTTTTTGATTAGAATGTAACTTGGGAACCTTGAGAAGCTTAATGATGTTGTACCACATCAATTTCCACAAATATATAAGAATTATATTTTTATCTTCTTCCACAATGTCATTCCAACAACATTAACAAGTGAAAAGTAGTTTCTTTCCAATTTTGATTACTTGATTACAATTTTCAACTTTTTTGAATGGAATATTTAACGGAGGATTATTTGCTTGCTGCTAATTTAACATCCATGGGGCTACTTTGACAAGTACTCCAAGAAAGACCCATTTATTTCTAACATCCTCAAATAGATGGTTGATAAATCTGTCAACCCCAAGACTATTGATACATAATAGGAAAGATCTTTCCACCCTAGAGACTTACATATTATCTTTCATCATCTCTCCAAAGGGAATCTTTCTTGTATCCAATCATAACCCATTCCAATTATGGAAAACATGAGAAAAAAAGACAAGACTGAGATTTGGAGAGCATTTCTTAGAGCTTAATGTAGAGGCTTTGAGACAACACGTTAATATTATAAACCACTAATAAAATACAGGGAACCCAACACTATCAATGAAGAAAAAAAAATGACAACGAGAGAGTTGTGACAGTATGTCACCTAATTTTTCCCTTTAAAAAAACTTCATTGATGTGCAAGGTAGTAATATGTCTATGAGAAAAGACAAACATCTATCCCCCACATACATTCAATAAGGTGTGCTAGATAAACACACCCTCAAAACAACAAAAAATTCACAAGAAGATACCTAAAACCCTAGTATCATGCTTAGAGATTAATGGAAAGGATTTGAGCCAACACCTTGGGCTTATGAACCACTACCAAAATAAATGGCACCCAACACCATTGATGAGGTAAGAAAAATAAACTACAATGAGAAAGTTGTGATAGCATGTCACCTAAGATACAATAAGTAATAAAATAATGAAACTTTTGTGGATAAAAAAAGAGAGCATGATATGTCATGATATTCTCCAACTAATGCCATGCCTCCACTTGGAAATTATAGGCATTTCCATACCAAAAGTGGAGAACCAAGTAGCAACAAAATCCACCATGAATATAGTGCAGAACTTGAAACTAAACCTTCAATGGATATATTAGGAAATGAACCCACTATCAAAAAACTTATTATGGTTTTTGAAGCCCCAACATATGCATTATATGTGTTTAGGATGACCTCCCATACCCATAATAAAATGTTAAAAGTCATCTCCAAGAAAAATACGAAATTATGATGTTCTGCTTCATAATTATGGTAGCAAATGTCGTATAAAGGATCCTCATATAAATGTCCATTGACAATGAGTTGAAAATGACTCCCCTTCTTAGGGTTCTATATTAGTTCAATCCTTAAAGATTATGTTCACCACCCCCATCAGTATCTCTTTTGTGTTGCGCAAAACTATAGTAGTCAAGATCTTGATCCTTCTGGAATAAAGAAAAATTGTCCATAACAATCAAAGGGATGTGCTCCATATATGATTTTAAGTTACCAATTGTTTTTTTTGAAAGATCATTTCCATGATTAATTAACTGGTCCTTAAAAGAATTCACAAATTCATACCACCCCCCTATTTTATTTTTTTTCCAAATTTTTCTACCATATCTTGACATCTTCTTCCAATGAGTGCACAAATAACTTCATGAACACATATTAATGCTCAATCCCAATATCTTCCATCAATGCAGGAAAACATTCCTAGTGTTTCACAACATATATAGGATTATAACCGTAAATCTTTGGAATGTGCAATAAGTAGTGGGTTTGGGTACCTTGGAATTACTATAAAATCCATGGGACAATATGATTCCATGGTCTCTTCCTTATGAACATGATCAACTGTATACATATCATCAATGAAGAATGTATGAACATTCAAATAGCCTTTAACAAATCCATCACCATTAGAATAACATGCCTTTGTAGTCTAAGAAGTTTCTCTCTTATGTTCAACATAATTAAGATAAAATGATTTCATCCTTGTCCCTTTATCTTCAATAGGCTATCCTTTATTAGGATAAATTTTGTATTGAACATCACTTTACTATTTTGAAATGCTAGTAGCTACAATGGTTTTTTTCTGCCAAACATATAATCTGTATCACCCTCATACTAATGTTGAGGGCATATAACAAGTCAAACTTTGAAAATTGACATTCATTTTCATGCCTATTAGCATTGGTTTCATACACTGGGTCAACATGAATATGCAATGCCTCATTATATATACAACTTTGTTGGTCTTATTCACATTCCCTATGCTCAACATTAGATAACTTGATGGAATGGAAAGGGACATTATGATTATCACATACTATATTTTCTACAAGCTCCAAATACCCCATGGAAAAGTCAACACTTAATAATAAGAAAATAAAAGTTGACACTTAATAATAATATTTCTATCCTCTCTCCATTTGTAGATTTCTTCAAAATCCCTTGAAAACTGGTGAATTACTTCTATCATTTGATCTATCCCTCGATGTATTGCATGCAATGATCGGGGATTAAAAGTCCTCAATTTCTCAAATATATGTGAGGGTCACAAAAATGTATCACATTCTTCTTCACTATGAGAAGCTTAAGACGATATACATCAATAAGTTCGACAATCTTGCTAGTCCTATCCAAAATCATGGATATTTTTAATAAATAAAATATATCAATCCCTTATTTCCTTAAGTCTTTCAATAGTTGTTGCATAGATGTTATGACACTATATTTTCCATAAATACAACAAATTGATCTCTCACTTCCTTAAGTCCTTTATTTATTGTTGATAGTAGATGTTTGGTCATCTTCTTTATCTTTTCAACCATTTCATTTAGTACACTATATATGACATGGATGATAAGCACCATTGATCTATTGGAGAGGTACTCCCAACGTGGATTCAACATTAGAAAGTTTCAAAACTTTCTATAAACATTTAATTTACAACATGTGTGGAGTTACCATGTGAGACCTTCAAATTCCTTACATACCATTTCTTTTTCTCATCCTCAATACAAGCAAATGGAAACTAATGATTCAAAGAAATAAGACTTCCCAACACCATGCTATATCGAATCTATTGAATCTACAAAATAAAAAAATTTCCCTGGTAGCAATGCCAATCATCAACTCCCAAAATTGCACTTTGAAATATGAAGTCCCACATAACTATCAAGGCAAGCTCGATTCTACTCAAGAGTGCTCAATACCACCAAATTTTCTCATTGCTTGCGTGAGTTTTAAATGTGACAATACATGTCATCCCTACCATTAATTCATGCCATATTGACATCTTCACCTCATGATAACCTTTAATTAGATTGCATTCCTTAATATTTTCCAATGTGCCCTCTTTTGTGCAATTTGGCCACTCAGCAACAACATCCTTATCTCGAATTATATAGATTTAACCAAGATCCAACCATTTCCGACCAGAATAATATGTCCAAAAAACTCCAAAAATAACCAAAACTTAGAACGTTTAAACTAAGGCTTTGTCTTATCGGTACAATAATTTATAACTAGTCATCAAAATTGTCCCTTCACATTGTTCCAAAAGAACATCTTTCAAAGAGATGTGCATGTTTCGACGAAGGATGAGAATTTTTTTTTTGTGAAATCTTTGGTGTGCCGTCCACACCGTCAAAACCTTTCAAATACCTCACATTCATCTTCATGGGTTTTGACAAACAAAGATCTATTGAATTTTCTGAATTTACTAGATGGCACTTCGACAAAGTGGAACATAGACCACTGTGCCTTCTTTCATCTACATTGGATGCTTATGGTTGGGTATTGAGATATTTTTCATATGAAAACAATTTATTGGAACATTTTTGTTTTAAAATAAGTGTTTTATCTATGCAATTTAACTATATTTTTTGTATAGGACACTGGTTGATTGTTTCTCTCATTTGATGGTGTTATAGGACGTACAAGAAAACATGTATTTTTCATATCTATCTTCATTGAGTGAGGTAAGTTCAAGTAGTATAGAGGAAAGTGAGACATCTAGTAGGTCTAACAAGCGAAGATCAACTAGAGGTGAGAAGATCAGAATAAAATTCCATAGAAGTATGGATTTTTTTCTTGCGAAAGGAGGATCATGTTATTATCACCATGAGAGCATAGATAACATTGAGTTTCCCTTGAGGTACAAAAATATAGTGAAATGATGGGTACCCAAGGATATTCCTGAAATAAACACTGATGTTTGTGTAAATGAAAGGATATATCGGATTTCTCCATTGTCATTATGTGGTTTGGGGCTATTTTCCATGGATGTCATAAAGGTCTATTATGAAATATTAACTTAATTGATGGAGTATGTCAAACCCTTTTATATATACAAATATTGGATACGACTAGTCCAATATACAAAAAGTATGCGAATATATGGCTTGGCTGCAAATTATATACAACTAAAAGACAATGATTAAAATAAAGGAGAAACTATCTATATTGAAGGAAGGTAAAAAACATTCGGGAATATTGCAAGGTTTATAAATAGTACACGACCCACGACCACATATGAGAAAACCAATTGTGTATTTAAGGGGCGTGAAGGAAATCGTATATTTGTATGTGCAATAAAATCAATAGTTGCAAGCGAAGAGTTATTGGTTGATTACAATTTGAATCAAATATATATAGATGTTGATATTATGGGGGTGACACGTATACTATTTTACCCAAATTGTAATGAATGACTCTTATGTTTTATGATTTTCATTATTTTCTTTAGTCACTCTTTACTTTTATGTTTTTACGATGCAATATTTTTGTCCCATGCGTATTCATGAACTAACTTTATTTCTCATACATTTGAATTTATTTCTCGTGATCATGATCATGGTTCTAATTCTACTGTAATGTGGTAGGTTGATTGTGGTAAATCAATAGCCTCAGAATAGGTAAACAAACAACAATTTTTGAATTGCATTTAATGTGCATTTTATTTCCGTGGAAATCAATTCTTTTATTTGTTTACATAAATGAAATAACATTTATTTTGTTGAAATATGTATTTGGCGGGCCATGATGTTGATGATGATTCGCTCGGCGAAAGGGATTTGTATGCATCCCCTGACCCTATGGTATTAATAAAAAAAAATATCAATCAAGCGAACATGGAACTTACTCACTTGTTAGACATTCTAGATCAAACTCTTGAAGTTGAGGAAAGGATCAAATAAGTTATGACAAGGCTTAACACATATAAGGCAATAACCATTATTTCAAGTGGTTTTATTTTTGTTTCATAAGATCAATTATGAAAGATTGATTTTTAACTTTTACATTATCTAAACGAAAAAATGTTTTCTTTCTTATATAGAATTTTTTGGATCCAATTAACCCCAACATGCATGGTGTCGGTAGTAGTGTCGTTGCGCAGATTCCACATGGTACCGATGCATGCCCTCATATACCTTCTAGGACAAGGCTATTCAGATCTCCACCTTCCACACCATTAGGTACGAGCCATGACACGCACCCTAGGAAGCCACAGAGAAAATCTCTAGAGGTTGTGACAGAGATGAGGTTGATGATTTGGTCAACTATATGGTTAGTTTTCCTAAAGAAAGATGTCGGCCATTGACCAAGTTTTGAGGAACACTTGGTCATATTTGACCATTTTTGGGACTTCGACAGCTTGTCAAAGAGGGAGCGCAACACGAAGCGGAAATCATGGAAGCTAGACCCCTTTTTGGTTCCTTTTTGGGTTTTGGGGGATAATGTAATGGGATTGGGATGTCGGCCCATGGGTTTACCCATGTTTAGGCCTATTTTGTATGTATATATAGATGTCTAGGCGATATAGAGGAGTAGTGAATGATATACCTATGTGATGTAGGATAAGTTCCAAGGGTAGAATCTGTGTGATCAACGCTTTGTGCATTTTGTGTAAGACTTGTAGAGTCGAGTGCAAGTCCCTGTGAGAGACTGTAGAATGCTTTGTGTTGTAGTGCAAGGAAGAAGGATCTAGTGAGCTACGTAGATCTTCTATCCTATGCGAAGAGGGATTCAGATGGCTCTTTGTTGTAACCTGATTAATTGAAGCTAATAAAGAATAAGACTTTATGGATGTATCCCTAGGGTGGGGGTGAACCACACTAAATATGTGTGTTTTTCTTTGTGCTTCGACCTGATGTGTTTGTCTCTTCCTTTGTTGAGTGCTTTGATGTGTTTAGATAGATCTATTTATGCTTTGTTATTCTAAGATATGAATGAATGTTAGATCTGGTATGTAATATGCTCAATGCTTGATCTGTTGAATCTAATCTATCTTATTGTGGCTAAGTGTTGAATTATCTTAGATCTAAGTACATACTGCGATGATCTGTGCTATCTGCGAAGTATCATAAGGGTTGAATATTGATGAGTAATATATGCTAGGTGATTTCTAAGTGTTATAATCACAGATCTGTGTCCCAGCTAAGGTTGCAGACACCTGATCCCTGCAACAACCCCTGCCTCTACCTCGAGTGAGACTTCATCGACTTCGCAGGTGTTGTTGAAAGGACCGATAGTTAGGGTTTTGTTGGTGCATTGTTGTAGCATTCAACCTTGGGTCTACCCCTGTGACAACAAATGGTTGCATTACCGAGACCTGAAACTGTGATTGCTGGGAACTGAGAAGAATAATATTTTTGCAAAGATTCATCCTGAAATTGTGAAAGCTCTGTGCGTGAATCCATGCCCTAGTGCACAGTAATCCACTTGATCTGAAAAGATCTGTGCTGAAGAAGGAAGGATAGATCTGAAGGAAAGAAGTCAGATCTACAAGAAAAGAGGTTGATACTGAAGAAAAGAAGTAAGATCTCTAAGCTTTGTGCTCCGATAAAGGTAAGAATAGTTAAAAGTTCTTAGATTTGGAAGCTTTGTGCCCTGTGGAAGTAAAAGAAGTGAAAAATTTTATTTCTAAAATATGGATTTAGGTATGCTTGATAGATTTTGTCCTAGATTGAAAACTAGGGCATTATTAGATGAAATAATGTTTGATATGAATAGATATGATAAGAATAATGAAAGATATCTTATATCTATGCATAGAAAGAATTTTTGGACTAACCAATGGATGCAGGATCCTAGAAAAAAAAAATTGTAGGCTAGCCATTATGACCCTAGAAAGCAGTACACAAAAAGTTGGGGATCATTGAAGAGAAAGAGAGGAGTAACTCTTTGTTACAGTTGCATAAGACCAGGACATCTTGCTAAGGAATGCCCTGGGAGAAACCCTAGTTGCCTCTGTTGTAAGGCTATGGACCATGAAGTACTAGATTTCCATAGAATGATTGCTAGCCTTGAAAAGATGAAGATGGAGCAAGCAAACCCTAAAGGAGATCAAGAGACTGAGATTATAAAATAACCCCAGAAAGAATTAGAGATTATGTTGCTAAAAATGAAAGAAAACCTGGATGAACATAAAGATGCCAGTTTGTTAGAGATCTTCAAAGAAAATGATAAAATCGAAGTAAAAATAAGAGACTTTGACATTGACTGTGCTCTGGATGAGGGAACACAGATGAACATTATGACAGAAAGTACTTGGGAAACCCTAGGAAGGCCTACTATGGTTCCTTCACTAGGAAAAATAGGGTTGTTTAAAGGAAAAATGGTAACCCTATGTGGCAAGATTACCCAGATAGCTATGAGTACCCATGGAGCTTCGATGGAGGAAGAATTCGAAGTTATTAAATTTATTGAGGATCATGCCCCATTTCCAGCTTTTTTAGGCAAGATATGGATTGAAAAAGACCAGATCTAGAAAAAAGAAGAAAACGAAGCCCTAGAAAAGAAGAAGCAAGAACTCATGGAATTTATGACTAGAAAGATCGGCTACTTGATGGAAGAACAAGAGAATAGATCTAAGCTATTGAACACCAAGGACTTGGATGCTGAAGCTATAAGAGAATTAGAGGAACCACAGAAGACTGAAATACCTAATCCATATGATGAAGGAGTATTACCCTTGGATCTGAAGAAAGAATCTCAGCATCACTAAGTGACTATGTCGAGAGAAGATAAGAATCAGAATGAAAAAAGGATGACCGAGACGAAGTTCACTGGGAAGAAGTCTAGGAAGATAAGTAAGAAGAGAGAAAAGATCGAAAATCTACAGAAGACTCCAGAGGAAACTTCACATAAGGAGAAATCATAGGAATTGAGCTTCACCAGGATATCAGAATAGTGACATATGACACTTCGTCCTGGCGAAGAAATATAGTCGTTGGACCGATATACCCGTTCGACTTCCACCCCGAACGAACATAAAAGCATTAAAGGATCACCACCAGACTATTGGACCACGCCATAATGGATGGATCAACGTTCATGAAGGATTCATACCCATTGCAAGAAGGTCATTGATGAATTTCCTATTTAGCTCACCGCGTCGTGCCTGAAGAACACTTTTGCCAACTGAAAAATCGAAGCCCCCAGAACTAGTGATTGTCTATAGTGATCATTGCAAGAAAATTGTTCATCCTAGTGCAGTATTTTGAGATCATCGTGACTCCGATTATATTTCCCGAGTGCATATGTTCGACGATCTCACCGAACTTGAGGAATCCATCACAAAGGTCCTTCTTGATTTAATGAATGAGAGAGTCATGTTGGAAAGAAGAATGTCCACCGGAGTCCAAGAATCATCGACGGGATGGGTGCAAGCCTCCCCGTCGACTGCTTGAGCAGGAACATCTTGAGTTGATGCATAGAGAAGAACTAAGCATAAGGATGACATAGCCAACACGAAGTTAGTGCCATCCATCCTACCATCTTACATACCCCCTCTGAGTGGTGAGATTAACAGGGACAGTGTCCCTAGAGAATTTGAATACACCCTAGTCATTGCATATCTACCGAAAGGCGTACGCACCTACCACACATATCAAGACAAGGCTACAACGTTGAAGTTTTGCAACTTCAACCTGGGGGACCATAAATATTACAACATGCTCGCCCCGTATAAGTACTTGATGAGAACTAAGGGAAATAATTTGAAGATCATCCCTCAACAATGGACGATGAATCTCATGCAATCTACTTTTCTCAATGTTATGAAAATACCGCACTTCAACAGACACCAGGAGGTGAATGCTTGTGTAAAATTGTTGCTAGCAAGTTACCACAGAGGATAGTTGTGGTTAGATCATTGCATAATTGTTTATCCAACACTGATCAATAGGATCATTGGGATTAGCATGCAAGGCCTTGATCCCCATGAGTACTATCCTGGAAAGTCTACAGACTGCGCTCTTGCGCAGAATATCAAAGAATCATATGGCGATGTTAATAAAGGCACAAGAGGCTACAAGGTAGATTCTATTGAAAGTGGCATAGTGCACCTCGCATGCCAACTGATCGTAGGAAAGTTGGTATGCAAGAATCGACCAACACAAGTATTTGTCTTTGTAGTTGACCTCGCAAGAAAGTGTGCAGAGGGACTACAGATGAACTGGGTGAAGTACCTGGTGAATCAACTGGAGATTGACTGCAAAGAAGCCTAGGATCAGGAGCATGAATTCCATTTTAGCTGGCTCCTGATACTGATCTCTTTTGTTGCATGGGAGATATCGGAAGGCACAACCTTCCCAGACCTTGATCCCTTTGAGCCACTTGTAACATCCCGCTCTGGCGCACTGAGGACACTTATTCTTTG
>SNQJ01S0292948.1:0-10679 GCA_010110895.2 Picea sitchensis | reverse complement strand
TCCCATATTTTTATAGAAAAATGATGACATTTCTCAGTTCTATCCATTACATCAAGAGATCAAGGAAGCCAATTCAAATTTGCGGCTATCCTCATGAAATTTAGTAACTAAAACACTAAATTCGGAAACAAATCTGAGTGAAATATGCTTCCTTAGCCATATACTAGAAAAATAGGTTAAGGAGCCTATCCTTTCATTAATATGATGCAAAAAATCCTCAAAGCATCGAAACATTTGATTCCAAAATCCCTAAAAACTAGGAGATTAGCTGGAGTAGATATTTTTGCAAAAGAAAACATCGCGAATTCCAGAAAAATAGGGCCTAGAAACCACTTCGAATATCCCAAACCATAATATATATGAAAAAACTGAGAGAGGATATTATTATGAGGTCCATTAGTGACAAAATCCTCTCTGGGATTTTCCATATTCCTCTCCAACTGTTCGAAAATTACGCCCGAATTCAATGACAAAAACAGGGAAAATCGTAATAAAGCGTTGCAGAATCATTTCATAGTGCACTTTAAAAATTAAACCATAACACTTGTTGCAATTTTGAGAGAGGTTTTTGTAGAAGATATGGTTCTTGAGAAAAACCTCCTTCATGTTTTTGAAATTCATCTCCAGATTCTTAGAATCCATGTCTGAATTTTCTATCTCAAACAGGACTAAAAAATACTTTGTTTTTTGTTGGCATCAGTTTTGAGATTGATTTGTCTTGTAGAAATGATGGAATTGAATGCTAGAATTATATATTTCATGATGAGATGGACTCTCCATTCCACATGCATGTATAATACTTCTTTTTCCACCCCTGACCATCCTGCAAAGCCAAAATCTCGAACATGTATCAAATATGAATAAGAAATGAAAGGTATGGCAAACACCCTCCATAGATTTCATAAAATAGCTAACCCTTGGCTTTCACAAAATGCAGAGTAACACTATTTGGAGATAAGCTAATTGATTAGCTATGTATTCCCACTCAAGACACCGTGAAATCATTTCGTAGCACTTTTATGCAACCTCAATTTACTACACGTGCTACGCAAAGATTTCGTAGCAGATTTTTATATAGTGGAGAAACTTTCAACTAGCATTCATGAACTGACTCCAATTCAACATTATGGTAAACATCATTCTTCACAAACTCAATCAAAACCTTAAACAAATGAAACCACAATAAAAAATACAATCATAAAAATAAATCAAGGAAGTTTGAAAGCGTTATAAAAGCAACGAGAATTGAAGGATAAGGAAAGAAAATGGAAAAGAAGACGAGGATTCAGGGCAATAGAGATAGTAATGGCTTGTATTGGTGATTTTAGGGTTAACACTGGGTCCATCTGAGGATGTGGTTTTCCTTGGAAAAGACCAAGAATTGTAGACCTTGTGCCTGTCCATCTGTGCAACCTGACCTTGCAAACCTTCTGCTCTGCGAACATCCACAATTTTTGTGTTGTGCCTAATTCATTGGGCTAGTGGAGTCATCATTCAACATATGATCTAATACTCAAAATAATTAAAAACAAACTGAATCTTAAAACTCAACAAACCAATGAAAACTAATGCTCGAATATAAGCTTATTTCACACACTGCTTACTCCTACTTCTAACAAGTAGAAACAAACTAATCACGTGTATCATGCTTCCAATGAAGCCATGATAGCATCCAACCAACTATAAGATCTTCTTGCATGCAGATAGAAGTCAACGAAGAATTTAACATTTGCATCAAAAATTTAATCCGCAACACATATTTACAACCACAATCCATTTTGATTCCAAACTCTCCAAAGCTGAAATTTTCTGAAAACCATGAATCCATGTAAATGGCCACCGGGTCCTGCAAATTGTACTACATCTCCAACTGATACAAAAGGTCACATTGTTCCTCTATAGGAAAGAGAGCTTGAAGATTATTCGGGCATTGGAAATCAAAGGCATCAAGGTCATCATGAATCTGCTCATAAGTTTCTTGAACAACAACAACAAAAATGTCATCATGAAAATCAAAAAGCTTATCCTCCTCTTCCATGTTGCCTTTAGATACATAACTGTCATACACCAACTCCAGATGTTCATGTATAATGGACTGAATGTCTTCATGAATCTGCTAATCATATTTTTCCACATCATAAACATCTAGATCTAGAATTTCAAGATGATCATCATATTCATAAAAAATGGGAGTAGCATGATAAAACTCTAATGACAAAGATGCAGATTTATGAAAACTATCATCAATAATATGATCTTGAAACAAATTTGGAACAACATCATCTTCTTCCTCAACATTATCATCCTCCTCGTCCGAATTTGAAGCAACAGGTACATAAGGAGCATGATCTAAAGCATCCACATGTATGCAATCATTGATATTACCATCAATTATATCTTGAAGATATTCTTCTTGGGAAGTAGAAATAGAAAGAATTTGATTTTACTCCATATCTTCATTAATATATTCACTTCCATCCTCACTACTAAAATATTAAATATGTTGAATATCTAAATGAAATTCTTCACAAAAATGGTCAAGAAGAAGTTCCTGGGAAAAATACATTTCACATCGATGATGGAATGCTATATGAAATTATTTTAAAGAAGATATGATAGAAGGAGGAAAAGATCGGTACCATTCATGAGCATCCCCTTCTAATGAGTACACAAACATTTTCATGAGCACATCTTCCTGATGTATATTTAGTTGAGCCATACATTGATGAAATCTGATGAGGTGATCTAAAGGATTATCCTCCTTGCTTTCTCTGAGCCGTGGAAGGCAGTCTCCCCAAATATCCATAGTAGGAACAACATTAGGAAAACTGTCAATATCAACAAAATTCAAAGGAGCAAACCTTGCAGCCACAATGGCTTTCATTCGATCATTTCATGCCATCCTGGATCTTCAACCAGTGGAGTCACCTATGAATCTTTGAACAGTGGAGTCCCCATGGTGAAATATGAGCAGTCATAAGGTGTCCGACTTCAGTTCACCATCCAAAGCTAGATCTCTCTGTTGCTATTCTCCCAGGGAAGATATCTTCACTTTCGTCCCCGACAACGACACGAGAAAATGTATCACCAAGGTAATCCCCCTGACTGCTAAGAAGGCTAGAGCTGGTGCACTTAAAAGATAGGATTTTGTTTGTATTTTGGTTTATAGATAAAGGATGATAAGGTTGGTTTTTGGGGTACAATCAAACTGTGAGGGAAAGGTTGTATCACTTATCTAAGCAAAAAATTCAGATGCTTTTAGGATTTCAACACTTCAAATCAACACACAAGGCTTTCATCCTCAGATCATGCATAAGTAAAAATTCATTATAGAAGAAAAAGATAAGAACACATAAACAATTTGTCCATATGCATAAGATCTTCATGTTTTAAAGACGGTAATTCAAAATCTGAAGCAAATATAACATCAAATACTATAACATGAAATAGGTCAATTAGAACAACATTGCTATCTCATTCATTACCATTTCATTTTGACAATTTGATATACAAATCACACATACAATATTTGAATAAATATTGAAAGAGATATAAATAAGAACTGACCATAAGCATGAATAGATCTCATGTAAAGATAAGCTGCTGAAATATTATTAAGTTCATGAAAATACAACTTTACTTTCACAGTTTCTTGTTTTTCTCAAAATTTCCAACCACACACCCCCCCCCCAATGATTCCTTCTTCCCATATTTTTATAGAAAAAGGATTACATTTCTCAGTTCTATCCATTACATCAAGAGATCAAGGAAGCCAATTCGAATTTGTGGCTATCCTCATGAAATTTAGTAAATAAAACACCAAATATGGAAACAAATCTGAGTGAAATATGCTTCCTTAGCCATATACTAGAAAAAGAGGTTAATTAGCCCATCCTTTCATAAATATGATGCAACAAATCCTCAAATCATCGAAACATTTGATTCCAAAATCCCTAAAAACTAGGAGATTAGCTGGAGTAGATATTTTTGCAAAAGAAAACCTCGTGAATTTATGAAAAATAGGGCCTAGAAACCACTTTGAATCTCCTAAACCGTAATAGATATGAAACAAATGAGAGAGGATTTTATTATTAGGTCCATTAGTGAAAAAATCCTATCTGGGATTTTCCATATTCCTCTCCAACTGTTCGAAAATGATGCCTAAATTCAATGACAAAAACAAGGAAAATCATAACAGAGCGCTGCAGAATCATTTCGTAGTGCATTTTAAAAATTAAACCATAACACCTGTTGAAATTTTGAGAGAGGTTTTTGTAGAAGATATGGTTCTTGAGAAAAACCTCCTTCATGTTTTTGAAATTCATCTCTAGATTCTCGAAATCCATGTCTGAAGTTTCTATCTCAAATAGGCCAGAAAAATGCTTTGTTTTTTGTTGCCATCAGTTCTGAGATTGATTTGTCTTGTAGAAATGATGGAATTGAATGATGGAATTACAGATTTCATGATGATCTGGACTCTCCATTCCACATTCATCTATAATACTTATTTTTCCACCCTTGACCATCTTGCAAAGACAAAATCTCGAACATGTATCAAATATGAAGAATAAACAGAAGGTATGGAAAACACCCTCCACATATTTCATAAAATAGCTAACCCTTGGCTTTCACAAAATGCAGATTAAGACTGTTTGGATATAAGCTAATTGATTGGCTATGTCTTCCCACTCAAGACATCGCGAAATCATTTCGTAGCGCTTTTATGCAACCTCATTTTAATACATGTGCTACGCAAAGATTTTTTAGTAGATTTTTATATAGTGGAGAAACTTTCAACTAGCATTCATGAACTTCCTCCAATTCAACATTATGGTAAACATCATTATTCACAAACTCAATCAAAACCTTAAACAAATGAAACCACAATAAAAAATACAATGATAAAAATAAATCAAGGAAGTTTGAAAACGTTATAAAAGCAACAAGAATTGAAGGATAAGGAAATAAAATGGCAAAGAAGATGAGGATTCAGGGCAACAGAGATAGTAATGTCTTATATTGGTGATTTGAGGGTTAATAGGGCCTACGACAGGGGTGCTCACTTTCTCCATTTCTTTATTCTATCCAAGCTACGATCCTCAGTTTTCAATTGGAACATTGTCGCATTGATCAGGATCTTATGGGTATCCGGATGGCTCGTGGGAAAAAGGACATCAATCATGCTCAGTTTCTGGATGACACTCTCCTCTTAGGAGGGGCCAACCCGACTATAGCCCACAAATTTAAAGTGGAACTAGACTACTATTGTAGGTTCTCCGGGAGTAAATTAAATCACAGGAAATTTTAGGTTTTCAGTTGGCATATAAGCCCTAGAGAACTTGCAGACATTTCTAGAATTTTAGAAATATAGGGAACATCTCAATGGGACTTATTCAAGTATTTAGGAATCCCTATCCTCAAAGCTTCTCCAAAAGTTGGAAACTAGGCACACCTGTTGGAAAAAGAAAAGGCCAAAATACTCTCTTGGGGTCCTCTTGGCTCAATCTGGCAGGTAAAGTGGTCCTCCTCAAATCTGTTCTAAATAGTCTCCCAATCTATCAATGCTCTATCCCGCTAGTGCTAGCAAGATTCCTGTTGGCTTTCGAAAAACTTCTCAGAAACTTCCTTTGTCAAGGGGGTAAGAGAAATGGAGGGAAAAATATTGCTTTAGTCAGTTGGAAGAAGATTGAAAAACCGCTAATGGAAGGAGGCCTCCACTTGCGTGATCTTAAAACTCAGAACTTGACACTAGGGGCCAAAATCCTTTGGAATTTGATAACATGGAAACTATCTTGGAGAAGTAAGGTTCTGTGGAAGAAATATTTTTTGGGCCTCTGGAATAAATGTTTGGATAGGGAAACGACAGTTAAAAAAGGATCCCCAATCCTAGCTATCTGTCAGCGCGCGTTCCCTCGATTAAGAGAAGAATTAACTTGGATACCAGGCAACAAAAAACAAACAAGTATTTGGAATGATTTTGTGTTAGGTAACCCCCCTCTTTCATGCGAACTTGGCCTCCTCAATATCATAACTTGGATGCAGGAACAAGGACTTGTTTCACTTTGGGATATCTCCACTTGGAGCTCTGACGAATCTTGGCTCAACTGGTGGTTTCCAAACTGTCCGAGGTCTTTGGAGGATGAAAAGAATAGGATCCTCTCCTCTCTTAGGGATATGCACCCATCGCTGCCACCACTAAAAATAAGAGATGCTAGGGCTCAAGATCGGCCTTATACTCCTCAACCCAAAGTTATTTCCTCTTCTCTGAAGTTCCAAACGTTCCCCCTAATCCTGTTGTTTGGAAACAAATTTGGCATTTTAAAAGCCTACCTAAAGTCAACATTTTTGTGTGGACTCCTGCTCATGGTAGCATCCTTTCAGGTGAGAATCTAGAAAAAAAAGGCTTTGCTGGCCCCTATCAGTGCCCTCTCTGTCAATCTCATAAAGACACATCATAGCATCTCTTCCTGGATTTCCCATTCGATAAGAAAGTTTGGGCTCTGATGCTCGGACCTTGGTCAAGCAAGATAATTATGCTGGAATCTCTGGCCTCCCTTTTCATCTCTTAGGATTTGGCATTTCCCCACTCCTTGTCTCAAAAGCCTAATCTCAAATATTATTGGCTGACTCTTCCCAAAATTGTTGTGTGGAAACTTTGGCTGGAACGTAACGCTTGTATATTTAGAGACTCCTCCTTGTCTGCTGCTCAAGTAGTAGTTAAAACCCAAGTCCTCTTGGGTGAATGTATTCAATCTCTATCCTTGCCCAAAAATAAGGTTGTGCTCCTTCTAGAGGAGGTAGAATGGCTAAAATCGTTCCAGTTTGCGGCGGTTCTGGTTCCATCTCAAGTTCCCCTTCTTGAAGACTGGGAGATTACATTGGACTAGCACCAGTTTGATAAGTGGAGAAGAGATCGAAAAATGTACACCCTCTTTTTTGACAGAGCCTCTAAAGGTAATCCAAGGGCAGCCGAAGGGGGTAGGTATTATCTATAATCCCAGGGGAAATGTTGAAATTCATTACGCCCGGAGCATTGGTAACGATGCAAATAACATGGTAGAAGCTCATGCACTCTGGAAAGGTCTGGTTCAAATGAAATCTCAAGGAATCATAGAAGAAATGGTCTTTGGAAACTCACGTCTTCTCATCCAAGATATGATCACTACACCCAATAGTAGTTATCTGAAGCTGACCAATCTGGTAAAGAGAATTCACCTTCTCTCCCACTCCTTTCAAAAGATCGAGTTTTTCCACATCTTTAGATATCTCAGCTCGAAAGACGACACATAATCCAATAAGGCAACCCTTCTCAACAAGGGAGATCTTCTTGTCAAAAATGAGGTTTGGAAATCCTCCTCCCCTAAGGCCCACTCTTGATTTTCCATAGGCTGCAGCTCCCAAGCCCAAAGATTGTTCGCTACCTATGTGTCTTAGTTTCTTAGCAGATTGTTTCGAGCTTAGGCCTTTAATTTGTTGTTTAAAATTAGTCCTGCATATTGATTCCTCGTTTGGCATATCGAGAATACGCTTCTGTTATTTGGATTCTATCTTTTTGAAGCAGATGTTTGTTGGCCATGTTCCAATGGTTCTGCCATTGTTTATCTAATATAATACATAACCGCTTCTGTAAAAAAAAACTATCAAAAACTACCAATGTTGAGCATTTCCAAGTTGCATGTGTGCATGGAAACAATGTGGCACTTACTGGATTGTGAAATATATTTCCCTTATGACATATAGGAACCTTGTATGAATAATTACATGCACAATCTATGTAGCCCATGCACTGATGTGTCACATAGTCATGTTTTTTTTATCAACTGTGTGCTTTGACTTTAATTATCTGTAGATAAATAAGACGTTTCTCATGTTTTAATGCTTCATGTGCTTCAATGTGTTGATATTATATACTCATAAGGGATGTTCTTAGTGTAAACCCTTTCATCTACATGAGAAAACAAAAAAGGCGTGATAAAAAATTCCCCTTTATGTGTGAGATTAGGAGAAAAACATATAATCAAAATACATCATGGTTTAATTTCTAGAATTGAGAAAGAGAGAACCTCATTAAGGGGAACCCCGTCTTGGAGAGAGGGAGAAGGACACCTCCATAACAACATATGTGCAATGGATAATTTAATAATCCTTTCAACGAGGTGGGCATACACATGCTTGTGTAATGATCAAGGAAAGTCCAATATAAACCCATGACATGTGTAACGTGATACATCTAAATCCAGGTCATAATACATTTAGAAATGAGTGTTACTTTTAGCTGAAATATGTGATGAATGAGTGTTTCATTAATGAGGGCACATAACCATTGCAAAGGAATCCCACTAGAAGAGGGCTCAAAACATGCAATAGCTCACTTCTAGTAATCCCATACTGACGGCTCACAAAAAGGATGAAACAAAGTTGTTCATGTTCATTGTTCTTTCCTTGGATATGGAGCACAATCATTAAGACATAAGTTTTCCACAATGCAATGACGAGTTGTAGTTGAGCATGGCAGAAACCATCTTGTCATAAATCAATAATGAAAATCTCTACCAAACATGAAGTGGTTCATCAATGATGATGATGATGGGAACAAAGGTACTTAGTATGAACCAACATGATGTGAATAAATGTGTTGAAGTCAAGGAGTAAAAGGAACCATGCGATAGAGAATGATGGAGATGTGTTTTTCTTTTTTTGCATGTGGACTTAGACTAGACCAAGCGAAAATCTAGTAACCACACTAGTGGTCCATTTTTGGTCTATTTATGTGTTTTTTCGACCCATATAATCTTGGTTAAGGATTGGGATTGTTATCTAATTCAGGTCAACAAATTAGGGTTTTTGATGTTGCAGAATACCTAGATATTGTATTGTGAATGGTCAAGTTAATATAATGAAGAAGATAGTGACGTGGCTATAACTTAGGCTGGTTTTCCCAGTTAGGGGTTTCCAGGGTAAATCTACATGTACTATGCGCGTGTCATTGTTGTTCTTTCTATTTTGCATAAGAATTGATATGCATTTCCATTAAAACTTACATTTCAAATTAGAACGAGGTTATTAGCTTTAGGGGGACAATTTGTTGCTAAGTTTTAGCTTGTTATTGGTAGAGGAAGTCTATCTTGGTTTTGTGATAAACCTAGTTTCAACGAGATCTTTGTAGTAGTGATTCTTGTGTGAAAGAGAATGGAGATAAATTTTATAATCGAGATTGAGAAATTTAATGGGTAGATGTAATACCTCGGTTTTGAGTCCCTGTATTAATAATTTATTTTGTTTATTTTATGAAAGTCCATAGCGCCCAAACAATTAAAAGAGGTTGGAGTGCCTAGGAAATGAAATGTTTTGATCATTATTAATAACAAAATACATCATTGGCTATTAGATGGACAAGGACAAGAGTTACAAGGGGATATGATTCCATGAGAGAGGGGACTTAAGGGGCTAAGTCCTTTTATTATATTTTATTTACCCATAATTGTTTTAATTTAGAGAAGTGGTTACATGAGCTTCTTGGGGAAGGTCATGTGGCTCTTGCTTTCCTAGTAAATATATAAACCCATCTTGTCAGTTGTTTGGGGGTTCTTCTCCATTAACTCTTTCACTCATTCATTCATTGTTGCTCATTTTATCATTCCTCATTCATTATTGTTCTTGGTTTGGGACATGGGGAAGAATTGTTGAGGAAGAAGCCATTGTTTGTTGGCTATAGTAATTACTGGTGTATTCCAGCCATGAATTAATGTCTGCATGTCTAATATGCATTGGCATGTGTTAAGTTTTGTTCACAGTTGCCAATCCTAAGAGTCCCATCATGGATATTCTTGATCATAACCACTGGAGCCCTGGAAAGAAGTGGACACCTTGAGGGACTACATGGAAATGAAGGGGGTTCATTGTCTTTTGGTGGTGCAGGCTGGAGAGAAGAGATCTGGTTTACTTTGGATTATTGTGTGTTGAGAAACTTGTGAGAGCTTAAGTGTTGACTGGTTGGGAAGTTGAGTGTCGTCTTGGAACTTGTCCTTGTGGATTCATAGCCCCATCTCGGGCGTAACATTGTTGTTGAGACCTGGAACAACAATGTCTATGGTTGGGTGGAACATCCTTGGTCTACAACCAGTTGGTGATTGAATTTGTTTAAGATAAGTGTTCTTCGTCATGGTTTCCTTTGCTTGTATATTTATTTCCGATGTGTATTAATTATTATATATGAATCTCTTATAATATGCATGCTTGCTGGTTATGGCTATGCATGGAATAATATTCATTTATCTTATGTTGTAGCATGAATCTTTATTACTGCGTGTGAGTCTTTCATGCTTATTTATTAATTAAATGTTATCAAAATTTCGAAATTAGTTTTGAAGTGCATTTTTGAAGTAGCGTGGCGAGCCTGTGGGTGGTTGGGTACGTTACAATAGAGCTTTGACCTATGGAAGTTTAAGATTGAGGACATTCTTTTAGATAAGAACAATGGATTGATGTATATCCTAGTATTGTACCTATGGCTATGGCAGGAACAAACTAGATGAAGTTGGAGAGGAAGGCCAAGATTACGATTTGGTTATATTTTTCAAATTTTGTGTTTTTGAATGTCTCAAGAGAAGTGTTGATCTAGAAGACTTTTTTACAGTCTTAAGGTAAACCTCACAAGGATGTGAATCCCCTCCATTTTT